>UELX01001548.1:0-42049 GCA_900480035.1 Eupelmus urozonus | reverse complement strand
CATATATACATATATATACATATATATATATATATATATATACTGGGTGAGCCATTTTAATCGATCCACCCAATTATCTCTGAAAACAATCAGTAAAAAAATGGCTCCTACAAAAGTTGTCGAGGACAAAGGGGGCCATCTGACCGTGCAATTGGTTTTGACCTTGAACTTCAATTTCAAGGTGATTTGGAGATCAAAGTGTTTTTTTTTAATGGGAACCCCTATTTTTGACACCGGATTCGGAAAGAGCGGAAAATTTTACGTCCGAAACGGTATTTTGAAATTTTTTTTATGACTCTTACAAGGTCAAATCCTAAAAAGTACTGTGGTAGCTATTTAATTGCATTTTCTAATAAAGTATCCGTAGTTGACGTATTTTTATAAGAAATAATTCAATAACCCAATAACACAATAACCCAATAATTCAATAACCGAAATAACACAAACCTAAAAGGGTTTGTTTGGGTTATTGGGTTATTGAATTATTTCTCATAAAAGTTCATCAATTACGATTACTGTATCAGAAAATGCACTTGAAAATAAAGTTCAAGGTCAAAACTAATTGCACGGTCAGATGGCCCTCTTTGTCCTCGACAACTTTTGTGGGAACCATTTTTTGTTTTTACTGATTATTTTCGAAGATAATTGGGTGGATCGATTAAAATGGCTCACCCTGTATATATATTAAATGTTACGTTTGCAAAATGTAAAGTAAAGCATACCTATAAATGACCTAACCTCTAACGTGTTAAAAACACTGAGTAAGAGGTAAGCAAAAAGTGCCTTCAAGTGGCGCCACTATTTGTACCGCGGTATATTTAAAAATCGATTTTTTCGATAGGCCCACTTTTCAAAATAAAAAAGTGGCCACGGTGAAGTCGGGAGTAAAGCACTATATGCAACACGGGAGTAAAGTCGATTACTCCCTTGTTGCATAATGTACTATTATTAGCTATATAATTATACATAGAGTGTGTTTCAAAACTATAGAATCACCATGAAATTTTCCATTTAAATGCATGTATTTTCAATCATTTTCAAAATCACATAACTTTAGAAGGCAATGTCGTAGAAGAAAAGGATTAAAAGCAAATTAAAGTAGATTTAATTTTCTAGGAAGCATATTTTTTGTTTTTTCTAAATGTTACTCGGAGAGCTATGATGCGTGATTGAAGAATATTTTAAAAATTAATATTAATTTATAAGGGAGGTTTTATAGTTATGAGACATTTGCCGGCTTCGATTAAGTAATTTTTACAATAATTCATACACATCACTTTGAAAAGAATGAAATTACATAATAGTAAATAGTCGTTGAGTGGTTTTTGCCCGACATTTCTTTTCAAAGTTATGTGATTTTGAAAATGATCGAAAATACACGCATTTTAATGCAAAATTTCATGGTAGTTTTAACGTAATACGCGGGACAAAATAGTCAATCATAACTGTAAAATAAACAATCTTAATTTTGATTAAATTTTACGAAAAAAAAACCTTTGCTTTTTAAAATCTTCACTATTTTTAATTATTTAAAGATTCATAAGACACATTCCCAAAATTTTTTGTGTACAGACTTACCCCAATAAAATTATGTCAATACTCCTAACAAAATCGGAATAGTACAATTTTATTCTAGTTAAAAAATATAAATTATACAACACAATTAAAATGTATTCAACGATTCTTACAGCCCTATATAATATAGACTATTCATTATTTGTTTTTCATTTACATTGATAACTAACATAAACTTAAAACAAAATATTAAACTTTAACTTTGGATTCTTAAAAATAAATTAAACTTACCTACATTTTGGCTATCAATAAATGAGACTTTCTCAAAATGTTTGTTTCTCTCTCTCTCTACATAGTCTGTATGCTTATTGAACCGCGGCAAATGTGTACAACAAATTTTTGATAGAATGTCAACCCCTCATTTAAATCAATTTATAAAATGGAACATAAAATAATAAAATGATAAAAAATATTGAATATTTTAATCATGCCTTTCTATAGAAAGTAGATAACAGTATATTCTGTATACATATTTTAAATAATAATTATCAATACCTTAGAATGATTTTTATCGGATGATTTTAAATTAGATAAATAATTGATTAGATAGTATATATATTAGATTATAGATAAAATAAATTACAAAATTTTTATTTTTTCATGTAAGATTTTTAATTAAAAATTTGGAATATTCATACTATTTTTTCATGATTTAACAATACTTTCATTTAGTGATTCGTTAATGTTTGAACTGTCGCACATTTTGAGTTACGTGTAAAGACTGACTTTCATACTTTCATTTTTTATTTTTAAATCTAAAATAAAGTTATTGGAAGGGGTATAAGATAACGTATTTTTTACATAAATACTTATTTAGATAATAAATCTGCTTTAAAAGCTACTAACTCTCGATATTGAGTGTCAGTATGTTGACACTTTGCAGGTAACAATTTATATTTATGTCGTAATTTTACTTATGTATTATTTTTGTGCAATAATTAATTAAAATTAAAGAAAAATAATTAATGTTTTTTCTTTTCAGTATTTGCTTAGAATTGTAGAGGATGAAAAGTCGATATTTAGAAGCTTAAAAACAAGTTTGTAAATGGTATAAAAATGTTGCAGCCTCTAGTAATATCCGTTGCCATCTTATCCAATTTTTTAGGTATGAATATTTTTAATTATTTATCTAAGCTTATTTATTAAAATTTCTAAATTACTTGTAAAATTTCTTATTTATTATTTCTTCTTCAGATAAGATAGTTTTTACTGAACTTATATGTTTAGAAAAATATTTTTTATTACCATTATTTTACATATGTATTAACGATAAAAAATTAGTTTTATTTCTTTCCTACTGAAAATTATATGTAGGACCCATAACGGAAATACGTGGGAACTATGTAGTATCCATATCGGTTTCTCATAGATCCCATAGCGAAATATATAAGAAACCACATGGGTCAAAATAACGTTTTTATATAACTTGTTAATATAATGTTAAAAATCTAATTTCGTATAAAATCATACTTACAATATTATTCAATTATGAATTTCAGTAATTGCACAAAACTGCAAACCTGTAGACTTTAATAAAGGCAGTATAGTATGTGAATGCAATTCTACGTATTGCGACTTTTACGCTGATCCAAAACCACCAAATGATGGTGAGTTTATACAATATGTTTCAAGCAAGAGTGGTGAGAGATTAAGTCGCTCGGATGGGAAAATCTCAAAAGAAGCTTTAAATAGTTTTAAAATAAGAATTAATTCAAAAAAGGAATTTCAAACTATGGAAGGATTTGGAGGAGCTTTCACAGATGCAGCAGGCATCAATATTAAGAAACTCAGTCAACAATCTCAAGATAATTTACTGCGGTATATTTTATTTTATTACAAATTTCTCTCTATATGCTTAAATAAATAATGCAAAAATAAAATTAATCATTACAGTATTTACCAATTTTTTTTTTACAATATAATTTTTTGTTATAGATCGTATTTTAGTGCAGATGGGAGCAAATATAATTTTGGACGTGTCCCTATTGGTGGTTCCGACTTTTCTACAAGAGGATATTCTTACGATGACACTGAAGGAGACGCAGAGTTGAAAAATTTTGCTCTTACAAATGAAGATTACCAATATAAAATACCTATTATGAAAAAAGCTCGAGAATTAAATCCATCATTAAGATTCTTGTCGGCTGCTTGGACTGCACCTCCATGGATGAAAAATCATCAGAAATTTAATGGATTCAGTAAATAAAAAGATAAAACATAATTAATAAATTCATCTAGCTTTCGTATTATTAAAAAAATCATAATTAAATTTTTTTTAATGTTTTGATGTCTCCTAATTTAGTACAAAGTTACCATGTCGAATTGAAATACTATTTTATCAGTAGGAGGCACCGGTTTATTAAAATATTTAATTATTTCTTATTTTATTTAAGTATTATATTTTTAATTATAAAATTCCATTTATGATTCTTAAGTTATAATTTTATTTTTTTTATATTCACGATCATTATTTTTTTAAATATAAAATATAAACTATAATAATAAAAACTAAAATAACACGTACATTAAATTTCAATTTCTATCTAATAATATTATTTATTTTCAGGTTATTTATTGGAAAAATATTATCAAACTTATGCAAACTATATCATCAAATTTTTAGAAGAATATAAAAAGGAAGGGCTGGAAATGTGGGCAGTTTCTACTGGAAATGAACCCTTTACTGCATTAATCCCTATAAGTTACATAAATTCCATGTTTTGGTCTGCTAAAACTGCATCAAAATGGGTCATAGAAAATCTAGGCCCCACTTTGCAAAAATCTAACAGTAATAATACAAACATTCTTATGCTGGATGATCAAAGACTGTATTTACCTTGGTATGTAATAGACGTTAAGACAAATTACAACGAAGCTTTGAAATATATAAAAGGAATAGCAGTCCACTGGTACACTGACTTTTTCGTTCCCGCAACTGCACTTGATGTAACTCATGAAATTCTTCCAGACAAATTCATCTTGATAACGGAAGCTTGTGTCGGTAATACATTTTTTTCTAAACTGTACTATTAACAACATTTTTGTAAGGTTTTTAAAAGTTACAGATAGCAAAAATTTCTTTGTTTTCCAAAACGTTCTTAAGTTTTAAAAATAACACTCGAGTCCATTTTGAGTAGTACCTAAGTCTACACAAGCCTGAAATATCGAATTTCGCACATTGAGTTGAAAGAAATGTTTACTCATTATGTTAACTATTTTGGCATATTTTTAATCATTTTGGTATAACGTAAAACGATATTGTAAATTCTTCTTTTCATTAAAAAAAACTGGCCAGAAATATTCTGAATACAATTTTTTTCCTAGAAATCTATTCCGATTCAATTAAGTGTACTAATGAATTCTAAAAATAACAAATTTTAAATTACCTTTATATTTGAACAAAATTTTAATTTTGTATGAATTTTACAAGGGAGCAATCCATGGGATCATCCAAAAGTATCATTAGGATCATGGTCAAGGGCAGAACAATTAATAAAAAAATTATTTGAAGTGAGTATATAAGCATTTAAAAAACATTAATGATACTAATAAGATATTAAATTTTATGATTAATAATTATTTCAGAATATAAATCATTGGGCTGTTGGTTGGGTTGATTGGAATCTGGCTCTAGACCTTGAAGGAGGTCCAAATTGGGTAAAAAATTATGTAGATGCACCCATAATTGTTGATGCAGAGAAAGATGTTTTTTACAAGCAGCCTTTGTATTATGCAATGACTCATTTTAGTAAATTTATACCCGTATCAGCCGTTAGAATAGAAACCAAAAATCCAATATTTAGTAGAATTTTAACAACTGCTTTTAAAACCAAGGAAAATTTGATAGTAGTCATGTTATATAACACGTAAGTTTATTCATTTTTAAAAAATTATAAGAATAATATTGTCAGTTAATTTTGTTTCTTTTTTATTACAGAAGTGGACGAAAGAAAAAAGTTTCCATAGTAGATGATCTCGTTGGTAGTATAAATGTAGAATTACCAGAGTATTCTTTGCATACTCTTTTATACAGAAGTTCGTAAATACAGTGCAAACCGTACCTTCTTCATCTACTATTAAATTTTTGTATTGAAATATTTCGCGCAATTATATATATAACTAACAACTATGTATGTACGTACATATACGTGTAAATAAGGGTATGATAAAGGTTTAAAAAATACTTTTATATTACTTGAATTGATAAGAATTTTTAAAAAAGGTAGTAAAAAAAACACATTGAGCGATCTTCAAAATAATTTATTAAAAACGTTGCATACTTGATATTCGAATCGATAATCAGCAATATATTACGCTTTATTTATGTAATCGTCAATAGTGTTATATAGTAACTATGCGTGTTGTGTGAGCATGTATGGTGATCTGTTTAATGGGATACTCGTTTATTTCCAACAGTCCATTTCCAAATCTTCATACAACGAAAATTCATGTTAATTTTGATGTTGAAAATAAAACCTTTTACCATTATGACATTTAATTAGCACTTGTACCTTTTAGTAGCAAATACTTTTTTAAGTTATAAAATGAAACTTAAGTTTAGTGAATGTAGAAGACTTGGATTTTTCTTTTATTACGCAAGAGATGAATACAAAACTTCAATTATGTTAAAAAAGTTAATTGTGCATTAAAAAATCAACAAAGATATTCAAGAAATTTCTGTTTCAGTTTCTTATACACATATTTCGGTTTTGATTGTGCTTAGGATAATATTGTTAAAACATATTTTATTTGTGTTTGAAATAAATGATTTGATATAATATAAAATATCTTTAGTATTATTCATTACAAATTAAACAATATTTAACCAGGTCATCATATTATCATAGTTAAATGGAAAATTCTTAAAAGAGAAGGTAATAAACTTATTTTATCAATACAGAAATGGGTATTATTTAAAATATCGCATATTTTAAGAGTAAAATCGACAGTATATACGACATAATAGGTATAAGTAAATTTTCATATCTTAATACACAACAGTCGCTCATACAGGTAAAAAAGTATTATTACCTTCTCTTTTGCAAGCTTCCCACGTAAGATTAACGACTTTGTATCGAACTACACTTTTCACGCTCGTAAAGTCCAATGCAAAACTTCCTCGCGCATCTGGCCTTACGTATAGTGCGACGCAACGAAAACTTATTTTTTCTTAATGCACGATTAAAATGCGTTAGCCATCGTAGATGCTGAAATAAAATGACGCATACTAACGATGTCGGACTAGCTGAAAAAAAAAATCGTTTACGGCGCGTACTCTAAAGCGTGGCTGTATATGTGCGTTCTTTTTTCTCTCATTCTTGAGTGTATACGAGTGTTTCCTCGTGTATATATCATCGCATCAGACGCTCGCGTTTCCTGTTACAAACAATATATGTACGGCACTGCGCGTAATACGTTTCCCAAAAACGAGATCTGTAACATCATTGTCATTGTGTTTAAATATGTTTATGTATATATATTTATAAGTGTGCGCGCGCGCATGCGTGTGTGTGTCTGTATGTTATTGTCAGTCATATCTCCTGACGATCTCGACACGATCCACCCTGTCCGCACTTATTTATGAGTCAATTTATTTAAGCAGCTATTTATATTCTTCATCTTTATTTTCTTTATACCTTTTACGCCCTCGTTTGCTCGTATAATCTGCGCCAATATGAGCAAGATCGATCCTGGATCGATTTTTAGAAATCGTTTAACGCTGGGAGCTGTTTTTATAAATATCTTGAAGTGAATTGGATTAGCTGCATCTTTTAAAAAATTAATCTAAATAATGATTTATTGTAATAAATTAATGTCACCATTGATTTGCTGTGATATTGACATGCTTCTAATTTTAAAGTCATAATCAAATTACTAAGGGTAATTTAAACAAATTTGCCTCTGCATTTAATATAGCAGTTATTGATCATTTTTAGTAAAATTATTACATATAAATGTGTTAATTAATTATTAATAATTTAAAAAATTGTTGGATTTGTATGTAGTAATCGTTATATATAATAATTATCTAAAAAATTCATAATAACTAAAATATTGTACGCATCGGCATAATTGAATATGGATATGGTTTTAAATATACCTATATTTTAATTTTTAAAGAAGTTTTTTAAAAATATTAATTAATACTCATCAATTATTTATCGTGGCATTAAATCAGCTATACTTATTATAATTGATTTTTTTATGAAAATAATTAAAAAATTCCTTTTGTGCGTAAAAAAAGTTTGTAAAAAAAGTTTGTAGTTAAAGTATAACGAAACTACTGTTTATATTACTTTATGAAAAATATGGATTTTTTTATAATTTTCATGTATTCATTACATAAAATATTCGTTGTACTTTTACTTTCGAAAATCTAGAATTTATCAGAAATCATTACATTTATTTGTATAACGATATTAAAAAACTTGTGTACAAAATTTGTTGAAATGCTTATCCATGTATAACTTGCACAATTCATCTATGATATTAAAATGATTTTTAATTTTTTTTACACATATTCTATACTATATTTGTTCTAAAATATAATTATTTAAAATATTTTTCTATCAAATCACTCAAAAATATGGTACAAAATTATTTTTCACTTCAAGAAATTTAGTGAGTAGCTCTTTTGCGCATTTTTTGTTGTGAAAACGAAAGAACGAGCTACGGTCAACTTATTTTTCTCATTTTCAATAATTTTTTTGAATAATCGGCAGTCTTTAAAAGAGTTTGGAATTCACGAGAGTTATAAGTTTGCTCAAATTTTTGCGTAACAAAATTGCGGTAATAAAGAATCATGCTTTATTTCTTTACTACTTCCTTTTAGCTACAGTTTATGGCGCAAACGAATAAATTTCTTATTTTGTCCATTGAGTCAGTCGGTGAGTTCTAAGCTCTTCTTATTAAGATAAAACTTACAGATTAAGTAAGATTCAACGTAATTTCTCGCTGTACAATGTAATTTTTATTTGATAGAGCGATAAAGTCAGGTAAAGTATAAATGATATTCGCAATAATGTAAGCTACGATTAAAATGTTATTCTTTAAACACATTGATATTTCTTTCAGAAATTTAGCTTTGAGAACATTGAATTGAAACATTGAATCAATTCTCCAAGCTCAAATTATTATTTATTATAATTCTGAATTTAAATTAAACCTGATGAAGTTTTATGCAACTTGTAAAAATCACGCTAATTTCTTATTTCTATTTAGACGATTTTAATGAACAAATTAGTGAACATTTTTCACTTATTCAATTTTTAAATAGGAGCATTTCGTAAATGCAAACGATTGTTTTATCAGTTTTGACGGCAGTATCATTTTTTGAACAATCTTAAATCTCGAGCATTATTTTCAATTATCTTGTTTTTATTTTGTTGCTACAGTCGATTGTTTTAAATCGACTTTAAGTAACATAAAAAGAAAAACAAAATATAAAGAATATGAAAATGAAATTGGATCACATCCGTACTAGATATGGTTTACAATTTTACAATCGCAATAAAATTTCCAACAATTCGGCAAAAGCCGAATTCACCTTTTATAGTTTTGCGTATATCTGACTTACTAATTTTTTTTTTTTTTTTTGTTGAGCAAGATGCTTTTTATCTAAAATACCTCGGAGTAGATTTCAGTATTTTGACAGATCATTTTTCGCTTGTAAAATTTCGAATGCTAAAAACTGAATTGATTCAAATGAAAATGTTTTAAAAATATGCAATTTTAACAGCTGCAGATAAATTTAGTGATTCTCCAATAAAAATAAGTTGCCCGCCCAGTTGTTCTACATAAAATAAAGAAAATGTTTATTTAGAAAATTTAAGGTTTTTGACATAAAAGTGTGACTAAGAATAATTACATTCTAATAAAGCTTAAGACAACTTTTTAAAACATTTTTACAAATTTTAGTCCTAAGACTAGCAAAAAAATAGAACGCATATACAAAATGATCTGCCTTTCTTCTGCATAAATCTTACAAAGTAAAGCGCTCAACGCGACACGCGCTAACACATCTATTTACAAGTTAGATTCCTTCTCTTCTCACATGAGTGAAAAAGCTCGAACAATTCTATCGATTTTCACTCAGTTTGCCACTGTTATTATCGCTTATCCCGATACTCGTGCTCTCAACGGATGCAATAGTAACGCCTACGTTCAGTAATGCAGCACTCCGCCTTGGCGTCAGGTTCAAGGTTGACCATTCTGTACTTGTCTGCGCTTTTTCATACAGAAAAATTGCGTGATACAAGAGTTTGCTTGTTTATTTTTTTTTAACAGGTTTTTGAATACATTTTTCGCAGTGCTTTGGTTATATTGTTCGGATGTTTAGAGAAAAAACTTCCTTTTATGTAACAATGGCAGTATGAATTTCTACTCAACAATCGTAATATAAACGCAAATTTAATATTTGACGCAGGTTTTATAAATTATAATAATTTTATTTGTATATTTTAATATTTTATGGCAATGTTTCTCCAATGAAGTATTAAATTGAAATTGTATACAATAATTATTAAAAACGTAACTTTTAAACAAGTTGCGTACATCACTTTTCGAAAATTACATGAATATTTAAGTAATAATCGAAAACATTGACTGTGTTGTAATTTTATCGAACTTTAAATGCTATACGTTTAATTCCGTTATCTTGTTATAATTATTTTCATTCTTTAAATAAATGCTTAAGTGTTTATAATAAAGTTGTTTTAAAAATTTTTATGACATTTTTGATTTTTGAATAAAATAATATTTTCATTATCTTTTATCTATATGATTTTGAAATTTTATTTCAATTTCATTTCAATAAGATAATTTTTAATTCTAATAAAAAAATTTAAATTACGTAATAATAATTATAATAATAATATAAAATATTATAATAAAATATCATATTACAATTCAACGTAAAGTCAACATCGTCGTTAAAGTATTCAAGATAAAAACATTACAGACAAATCACAAACAACAGAACGCTTGAGATATTCCATTTGGATCATATCAACGTAAAAATTCCAGAAAAAAGGATTACAAAACATAGCATACCAAACTTTGGCAATCAACTATCGAAGCGTTTTATTAAGTCGAAACTACATCCAAGCGGACAAATAACAGAAAGATTGAAACAAAAAAAAAAAAAAGAAAGAAATCAGAGATCATTCCTCCGTGCACTCACGTTAACCGTTTGATCTTCCTACTGTCTAATTAAAGCGAGCTTTACCGGGTGGCCCGTAGACGCGTGCGCCCTGCATACAGCTATTAAATTACACACGCAACGAGAGAAAAAGAGACTGGATTACAACGAGCTGCTCTCGGTAAACTTTGCAAAACTGCGCTTTTTGCGTTTTATCCAAGCGCATACCGGACCCGTATACGCGATACAAAGACACGCATAGTTTCATTTCCCTCTCGCTTTTTTTTTCTAAATAGCGCGACGAAGGCTCGTTAGCTAGGAACGAGCGTTAGGTACGCACCGACGTTCTTCTCCCTCCTGCCTCTCTCTATTTCGCTTTGTTTCTCGTATTCTCTCTTTATTTCTCCTGTCCCGAATGATTTGGAGCAGAGCGAACGGCTAAAAATGGCCAGCACGCGCTCCCTTTTTTTTCGTGATCCTGTATACGTATATACGCGTACTGGACGTATATGTATGCGTGACTCGACAATGCCAAAGCGAGAAATATCGCGCGCAGGGGAAACGAGCTACAGTACTGCGCGCGGCCCGGGCGCCTGTGAAACGAGGACGCGTTAAAGCGAAGCGATGACCCCGTGACAGCTCCGCTTTAAAAGAAGGATCGCTGAATTTTTCCGTTTGCCTTTTTATTTTAACGGAACGGTTTCAACGCGGAAGGATTGTTTCGTGAAATAAGAGTTTTTTGGCTTACGAAACTCTGTTGTGTAATTACGATTTTAAGACGGGTTGTAAAGTAATGAAAAGTTGCGTTTGCTTCCGGATACGTCGAAGTTTCTTTAGTATCATAGCTTTGTTTGAAAAGAAAAGTCAGTAAGTATAGTGATTTCAATGACGATTCTCGAGTTGACAAAAAACCTTGTTTTTTTTGCATTAAGAATAATTTGTACCGAGATAAATTGATTTTGTGCTGTAATATTGTAAAAAGTCATTTAAAATTATTTATCGAATAAAAGTTACAATAAAAGTATAAAAGTCAAAATTGAACAATACAAGGCCGAATTTATAAGTATTTTAAATCAATATATTAAAAATATTTTTTATTCTGTTTAAACATAACTTCAATTTAATTTCTGAGACTACGATTTTTTTGCCATTATAATATTGAATGCAGTGACCGAAAGGGATAAATTCAAACTTTCCGCACGGCTCGCAATTTTTCGCGCTTGAATTACTTGGCCTCCGCATATGCCGCCGACGAATTTTAGAATTTACTCGTTTAACCAATCGATCTTCTCGAATTCTTAAAAATTATGGACGACATCAAATTTGTAGTTTTTTACACGCTCGCAAATCATATAGTAACCCTTAGAAAATATATTTAACCGCAAAGGAATTTTACAATTTTCCTTTC
Organism: Eupelmus urozonus; assembly: GCA_900480035.1. NCBI lineage: Eukaryota > Metazoa > Arthropoda > Insecta > Hymenoptera > Eupelmidae > Eupelmus > Eupelmus urozonus. The sequence continues at coordinate 29,927 of UELX01001548.1, read as the reverse complement.
AATTAAATATAAAAGAGTATGTAATTGACATTTAAATAATTCACTGAAAAAGATAAATTTATTACTTCTTTTATAATTAGTTGAATTAAAAAGACATTACTTTTTCAATTGATGCATAATATAATTTTAAATTATTACAAAAATTTAATTGAAAAATTAAAACAAAAAACACTTTCATTTGCTATAAGAAAAGTTAAATACTTTGAAGTCAAATTTAGTTAAATTTTAGCACTGCAAAGTAAAGGAGAAAGAAGTTTTGTCGATTTTATTTGGCACTTATATTTAATTCAAGTCTTGTTATGTATTTCTTGGTCCCGAAAATTAAATCTTGGATTCTCGAGGAATCACGAGCGAGCGCGTAACATAAAATTTAAATTCTAAAGTTCCGGTCGGTGGCAAGAAAGTTACTTTATTATACGAAGTTAATTCAAATTTATTATTACCTTAATGGAAATAACTTAATTGTGCACTTTTATGTTAGTATTTTGTGTAACATTCTTTTCTTTATGAAGATTGTCTACTTCGACAGTTGATTTTTAATTATACACATTATTATATTATATTATATTAATGACACAAGAAAACTTCTGGTGTTCTTCTTTTAAGATTAAGTTATCAATTGATGATTTTAAATTAGTAGCATGTGTAATAAAAAAAGTTCGATTTCAAGAAATAAATAAATGAGCCCGCAAGTAAAAAATATGCATAAAAATCTTAATCAAAAGACTTTAAACAGTTTAATATATCGTATGAGAGAAGTATAAATTATTATTATGTAATTACTAATATATACTTGTTTTATCTCGTTTACTCAACCATTTTGAATATTTCATGACGTACTGCAGTGTTATTATTAAATAATATAATTTGATTATTCCTTGAAATCAAATAGTTATATAGAATTCTAGAGTTACATCGACAATGAAAATTTCTGAAATTTTATTGCGCATGCACTGTTGATGGCGTATTCTGGCGGTGCTTCTGGCTAGCTGACTTTTATTCCTCATCTTAGTTACTATATGCATGATCTCTAATTGTCTCAGACATGAGCACTTCTAAAATATTCTTTTTTTTCTAATAATATACAACTAATAAACAACTTTAAAAATATTGCACTCGTATTCATGAACTCATAGAAAGAATAGTGTTGCTATAATTAATTAATTTCTTGTTTAACGCGTGCGCCTAAATTTTATACAGATAATAATCATCTATTCTCACTTATTATAATTACAATATTAGAACTAATTATACGTATAAATTCCACGATTTTCAACGCATTCTTTTTATTACATTATTGCTCTTTTCGTTTCGCACCGAATGGAGGATTTTGGCGATCGATTTAATTAGGAGTGCTCTTGTCTTTCGCTAATGGAATTTTTTTGCATTTAGTCGCACGTTACTCTCCTACGTTTCAAAATCCTTTGAGTATATATAGTCTTCTTGTTTTCCCTATACCGAAAGTATGTCGGAGACGCTCAACGCTTAAAGACTAGTAGTTCAGAAGCGATCACAATGCACAACTTTGGCGTCTCACGTTAACTAAACTATTTTTTCAACAATTCCTTGAATTATAAAGTTTTTATTTTTAAATCTTTAACACAATTTAGAATTATCAAAAATTAAAAATATTATTTAGACAAGAAAATAATAGAAAATTGAAATTTAAGAAAAGATGATTTTAAGTGTTTTGCACATTATTTCATAAATCAGAATAACATTTTGATTAGCATTTTTTTTTTCGTGAAATCACCTAAAGTGCGCATAATGTGACTATCGCTTCATGGATTTATTATAAACAAAGTACATTTAATTATTTACAATTATTAACAAGACTCACATGGGCCTGGTTACGACGTCGTCGATTATGTTATTTTTTCTCTTTTTCTAAGACACGTAAATAATTGATGGTCATAAAGAATGTTCAGTATTTATTAACAAAAAAAAAAAAAACTACTGAAGTAAAATCGTGTCGTATCTTTTTTTTCTGTAGTTCTTACTTTAATAACAAAATCAACGCGTGCACCGGCGGACCAACAATTTCGAAGCACAGCTCCGCGAGAAAAACAGTGTGTATTATTTTGAATATTTTAATATTCATCAATTGTCAATCGTCACTTCATTAGTTATCACATAAGTTCTGACTACTTATAATTACTTAATTTCATCTAATAATTACATTATTACCGTACATTCGTATAGGAGTGTTTTTTTTAATCGTTCTGAAATAATGTCACGAAAGTACACGCGAATTTTTCCATCATTATTTCAAAACAAAGTTATCATTTGGTCGTACACAGTAAGTGATCTAGAGCTTAATTTTCTAAATTGAAAGTTGGATACCTAATTTAAACGACTTTCAATGTACGTTTTCACTGAATATCGTGCGATCATACAGTTTCAAATTCGAACGGATAAAAGAGAAAATATTTGAAAGGGCAAAAATTAACAATGGAAAAGATATCCATCTTTACCGAACTTTGATCGTCAAAATGTTCTTAACAATTAAAACTTACGGGTACGTATATATTTTTAATCGTGCGATAACGAGGATCCTTTTCATTAAAATCCTGGACAACAGAATACAAGTCGCAACGTGCGTCTTTTAAAAATCAATCTCTCACTCACTCGATAATTGAGATACCTATAAAATTAATTACAAAACTTCAATTATTGTTCTGCTTGAAGAAGCAAGATTAACATTAATCAACGATCTTGAAGACCAGCAATGATAAAGTTGTCGTTTATTAATAACAAGGTGTAACTTCTCACTAGTGGATTCTTGCGGATCCCCCTGCCTTCATTTTCCCGCTTATGCGAGTTCTGTACTTTACGTCGAGTGTTGGAACATGTTCAATTCGTTGATCGCGAGATTGCCCTGACTCTTGAGACTTTGAGGATGGTACTGTTCGAAACGATGGTGTTTTTATCCTGAAATAACGGACAAAAAATCTGCTATAACTATAATTTTCATCTAAATTTTTTTTACTTAGAATTAGTAAAATTAAAATTATGAGGTAATTATTATTCCAATCATAAATTTATCTATCATTATTAAAGTTAATCAAAAAATCAAATTCTAGAAGAAAAAAAATCAAACTCTAGATAAATCAATTTTCTCTTTGTAATTACTATCTACTCATGTAAAAGATTTAATACTTGACTACATGCTTTCGTATTCTACTAAAATGCCATCTATACTAAAAGTCTCCTCAACCCATAATAGTACATTCCGGTGCAAGTGCGAACAAGTTGATTCTCGCACCAGTGTTAAAGAGTATTTTTTAATATGTCGTAATAGTATATATTTTGATGGATGTAAATTGCACTTAAGAATTTTTCAAAGTGCGTAAAGTGATACTTTACGCACTGTCTGTCAAAATTAATTATTAATCAGACAAATACATCCAAAAACAAAAGCAAAGACACTTGACAAGCATCGAAGCATACTCACCTTACTCTAAGGACTCGGTAAAGCAGCCTCCTCTCCTTTACAGCCCCCTGAGCTGGTAGCTCCCTCGGCGAGCAATCGCACTTGACTGCATCATATGAGCGTTCCTGCGTCACACAGTGGTAACGCGATCGATCTCGACGTAGCGCACAGAACTCTCGCTGTGTCAGCAGATCACCTCCTTGCCGTCGATGATCGCCGTCTCGGAGGAGATGCTCTTCAAGCGATGCTGGGAAATGGACCGGCCGCCGGGCCCGCTGCGGCAGGCGCGCCACGAGACGATGCAGAGCAGACCGCCCACCGAGACGAAGACGATTGCGCCGAGGCCGAGGTGGAGCGGCGGCAGCCGGAGCAGGATGGAACAGTGGCCCAGGGCCTCGTCGTAGCCCGTGGGGCAGTGGCTGACGCCGTCGCACCAGAGCGACGCGTTGATGCAGGCGTCCAGCTCCGGGCAGCGATTCTCGCAGTCGTGGCCCAGCTTCAGGCCCGCCAGCGCTGACGTCATCGACGGTCTGTGCGATTCGATATTTCGTGAGAATTGAACTTTTTTTTTTACATAGCTTGGCTTACCTATATATATATACGTTATCGGTTTTTTCGCGAATGCGGTCTAACATGTTTCTTTATAAGGAAACTATTCATTTTTTCTTTTGGCTGTAACGTCTCAATTTAAAAAAAATGTATTACGTAATCTGCGTATTGTATCGTTTCCTAATACCTAATTTTTTGTTAATTAGAATGAGATCAAATGAATAGACTCAGTGTTTGTGAAATAATTTAATTTTTTTATTCTAACAAATATTGCTTTATTGTACTATTAAAAAAATGACTATGATTAAAGAATAAAATTGCTTTTCATTGTTAAAAAAGACAGAAATTAAAGCGTCTTATTTTAAATCAAAATACTAAAACTAAAGATACAATTTGCATAATAAAAAAATATCATTTATATTAACATTTTTTATAATACCTTTTTAGTAAATTCTACTTAGCATTAGTATTTTTACACTATAAGAAATCAATTATTTTTAGATTTAAACGAAAAAAAACTTATTATATTTTACTGTCATGTAACAACAATGTATAAAATGTAATTGTAAGAACAGCAACACAAACTACTGCCAAAAATACTGAAATATGCTATATTGGAAATCAAAGAAAAGTAAATTGCCTTTGTACCGCGACAATGCTTCATCACACACTACAGTAACAATACTTTTGACTTTCAGTGTGAAAAGGATGCATGAGTATTACCTCATCACTTCATCTAGTCTATTCACTGAGCCCAGTCCCCGTTGACTTTTTCCCCAGAGAGAAGAAACATTTACATGATTTTTATCGTACATAAATTGAATGGCAAACCTTTTCGTGCTGTTTTATAGAAATGAAAATTTTTAAAAATGTTAATTGAGTGTACACACACCAAAATGCTAACGTTTGCTTTCAAGATAACTTTGCTTTTATACCTATAGCTCATTAAAAATGTGTTTAAATTTAATTGGTGAAGTGGTTTACGCTCCCGTACAGTGTGTACTTCTTTCTCATGTAAATGTATTCATGAATAAGGTTAAATGGAAACGTTCAAAATATTGCAAAGACACGGCTTATTGAATTTTTTCAATTTAAGTTAAATTTAAACATTATTTGCAAATATAGTTTCTTTTATATGCTAATTACAGAAAGAAATTTATGTATTTTTACAGAATAATTTTGTTTGTCTATAGTCTTTTTCCGAAACTACTATGAGCAAAGTGAAAATTAAATGGCTCGAACGTGTAAATAAATATATGTATAAATAAATAGTATAAATAAATAGCTAGTCTTTTGTATTATTATCAATATATAACAGCTTAATAATCAGAGAAATATCCTATAGGATAATTATGAAAATTAAAAAAAAAAATTAAAATTTTTCTCTGATCAAAAAATAGTAATATAATTACTAGTATTATTAAAAATAAGTATTTGAAGAAAGAAATGTATAGCTAATAAAGCGTTTACTTTACTCAATAATTAGAAAAATCATTAAAATCAAGAAATATAAATTTCTCAATCTGCATAAGTCAATAGACACAAGCTCCTCCTACTCCCTCAAATCAGCGATCCCTCCCACATCATCAACTCTCCTAACCCTACAAACGCAAGGAACCAATCTCTCTAGACTAACCTTCTAGTGAGCTCGAGCCACGTGACACTGTACTCCTCCTCCTCCTTGATGATGTACTCGACGGCGATGCTGCGCGGCCTGTCGCGCCTCGCCGCCATGATCATCGCCGCGCTGTCGCTGACGGCCCAGCCGTCGCTGAACACCTCGACCGTGTGCCGATGCGAGTCGGCAGAAGGTTTCGGGCAAACAGCCGCGTGTAGCTCGCCTGCCGTGTGCACCACTATGCGGTTCTTCGTCTCGCATTTCGTTCGGTTGTTTGCCACCGCGCCAGGTAGCTTCACGTAGAGGTACTGTTCGGGCCCGGGCTCGATAAGCCACGGATGGCTCTCGCAGTATTGCTGGACATGAGGTTTTATATAATTTTTCGACATTTTTTTTTTTATAGAATTGACATTATTGATGTACCCTAGTAGAAAATTAACCATATTCTGGCCAGAAATGACATTTGTTAGCCAGAAATTCTGGTCAGAATATGGTTAATTTTCTACTACGATAGTTTTGCCATTATTTAATACTTCAATTTTAAATTGCAAAATTACTGCACACAGCACAGGAAAATCATCTTGCAAAAAGCTTTAATACAAATCACAAAAAAAAAAAAAAAATATTTAATATCGAATCCTTCCCCAGAAACAATCCGATCCTAACATCGAAACAATCAAGCGAACTCACCTCCTCGTCGTGCTCGACGGGCCGGTTTTTAATTTCCCCGGAGGGCCCGCGCACCCTCCTCTTCTGCAGGCACTGGTTGGCCTTCAAAAAGTCCCAGGTCGCCTCGAAAAAGATGTTGTTGTAGTCGTCCAGGGCGTTCATCGAGTGCACGTTCAGATGGACCTCGACGATGCTCGACTTGGATTTGAAGTTCATCGGCAGCGAGCGGTTAGAGCAGAAGCAGTCGCGCTGGATCGGCGGCGCGTTCGCCCATGGCAATTCCATTACCTGCATTAACAACGCTCAATCAGAGGGCTGCTATGCGTATGCACGCGCCTAGGGGGGAGGGGGGGGGGCGTTTAATTATGGCGCATGGAGTTATGAGATTTGTTTCGGTAGGAAGGTTCGTTGTAGGTTTGGAATTTATGTATTGCGGCTTGTGTGAAGTGTTTTTGGAATGATTAAGAGAGGTTGGGTTTAATTATCGATTAGGTGTCTTACTTTTGGTGAGTGAGTCTGTTTAAAAGCTTGTTGTGAATGTTTTTATTTATGTAAGGAAATTTTTAGTCTACAATGAAATTATTGTAACGTGGCTTTAAAGTTTTTATAAAAATTTTTCTGTTGTCGAGTTGAATAGTTATTAAAGAAAAATTATCTGATTTTAGGTTGGTTGAGATTTCTAAAAATTAATCATTTTCTTTTCCTGATATAATAAATTTCTCCAAAAATTCATAAAAGTTACCATTAGCTTTTATTTTAGCCCGTTGTTAAAATTACGAAATTATTCATTAAAAAAATAAAGTATATTTTCAAACTTTCGTATTATATTAACATAAAATCAACTTGTCGCCAACGAAAGTAATGTAAAATTTAAAGCGCATTTTAAAATCAGGCGGAAAACCCAACGGTTTTGAAAATTACAGCGCAAATTGTCCAGGATTACTACCCCTTCCACGAAAATTTCCATAAAAGTTTAACACACGAACCAATAATATACCGCAACATCTGCTGCAATACCATTCACGTTAAATTTCAATATCTCGCGGCCGTAATATTCGCCATTTTTTCCCTCTCTTTCTCACTCGAATCCACACACGTCGATGTTTCACTTACACGTGAAAAAAGTCAATTATCACTCCGTACAATCGATTACTCTCGCACGGCTCGAATTTCAATCGCGCGTGCACTGTACTGTTTCCTTTTTTTTTTCATCGAAGAGCACAATTAACACAGCCGATCACTGGCAAATAAGGGACTAAACGAATGAGCACCGCTCGTCGGTGCGCTAATCCACTTTTAATTTAACTCCGCTTGAATTTCCCATCCCCCGTAGGCCTGATCTCATCCAATTTCGAGCGCACCCTGACCGTAAAAAACCCGATCGCACGCGCCGCGCGAAAACTGCACAAAGGCTTTAACAAAACGGCGAGGCGAAAAAAAACCGAAAGTGCATGTGTATACTGTGTTACGCGCAGCGCGCCACTCGCGCTCGTATTTATGCGCATGTAACCGGACAAACTGCTGGAATTATCGCGTTGTTACGTGTAATTAATACGCGGGAGTGAAGCGGCCTGCATTGTCAAAATGACAAATATCGAGGGCGAGCTTTTCTCTCTCTCTCCCTCTCGATTGTATTTATATACGCGCGTAGAAGAGGCCACTCGTGCCGTTCTCGTTTTGAACGCGCTCTCCGCGTTTATATCTCGTGCTCTCTTTTTTTGCATGCGCTTCTTTTTCCCGATTTAAATGAGCGAATCTCCTCGTTCGATTTTACATATCGCCGCGCGATTGTTGTACTTTTTGCCCTGCGGTGATGCGTTTCCCTTTGTGCTTGATCGGCGCCGGCTGCCCACAAAAGCGCGAATTTCTGCGCGCGCGCGCGCGCGTTGAATATTTTAAATCTGAAGGGGCGAAGGGATTGTCGGGTTTTAATTTTTTAAAAAGAGATTCGCGCTGAATTTAACGGGGACGCTTTGTTGATTTATTTTATTGTCACGGTAGCGTTGCGATTTTGAGTAATGCTGGCAGCGTATTGAATAAGAAGTCAATTGGGCTGTTATTTGGTATGTAAAAGAGTCTGAAAATTTCGTTATGTGGATGACGGAATTATATTATAAATCGAACTGAAGTATCATTATTCTGCTGGAGAAAGCTCTATACTTTAACGAAACATTATATAAAATGAAACTTCTAGTATTATGCGCAGTGAAACTCAGGAGGATAGCAAAATACCATTTTCTGTCTACACATACTCGAAATAAATTAGAATAATAGAGGAAACAACGCAAGCATTGTATAAATTTACCGTTCTCTCCATCACAGCACATTAAATCTGCTACCTCTAAAATACACACTCTCAGAATTCAATTAACCGCACAAGAATAAAACCCGTCACAACAACGTCAAAAAATCCCTCCCCCCGTCCAAACCCAACACCACCCACCAAAGCATACCATCTCATTTACGAACGTTGTTTATCCACTCACCCCCAACAGCAGCCACACACGTCTCTCTGAAAAAATACGCGCCGAAGCTTCTTCTTTCCGCGATTATATTTTCCGCGCTTACAAAAGCCGAAAGCTCGCGCGTTGATTTCTCACTCTGCCTCTTTGTGTAAACCTAGCCAGCGTGTTTTCTCAGAGAAAGAGAGATGCGGCACGGAGATTGGGTGGCGCGCCAGAGAATACAGCGTATATGCACACGTATACAGAGAGGGAGCGCTGCGGGGGGGCCTAGGATAGTGGATCGTTAGCCTTACCTTCAAAGAGAAGCCGCTCGAGCCGACGCAGAGGAGCCGATTGAAATCGGAACTGGAAACGCTGCGGCAGGAGCGGTTGCCGTTGAGCAGCTTGTTGAACCGCAGCTTCACCACCTCGTCGTGCTCGCCCTCGAAGCGGTACACGCAGCTGCAACCAGAGAGAGAGAGACGGCGTTTGCCTGTATAGAGACAACTGTGCCAGCTCTATTTGTGCTGCATCGCCCCTTTTACGGGCTTTAAGCTTCCAGGCACCCCGAGCTTTCGGCCCCTGGAGCGTGGCAAAATCGAGCGTTTGCGTTTTTTAGTGCGCCGCGCTTATAAGCGACTGGGACTGGAGAGGCTTGCTGCCGTTTTTGCTTTTCTTTTGCTCAGTTTTTTGGAAGAGTGGAGGGTATAAAGAGGACGGAGAGCCGGTTTTTGTGATTTCGAGGCTCCGTTTTGTGGCCTCGAGTGCGCCGGGTTGGCCTTGCGAGGCTGGGGGGAGAACTGGATATAGCTGGATTTCATGCGTATTTAGTTTGTGCAGAAAACATTTGAGAGGTGAATGCAGCGTATGGTCTTAAGCCGTATAGTTTTAATGAGGAAGAGTTTCCGAGTCGTTTATTATGCTCGTTTATTCGCTAATTATTTATAATATTAATAGTCAGTTAAGCCTTGAATTATTTAAACTTCATTTTAATACATATTACTCACTGAACGTATCATTAAAAATTAACGACACATTACATAATTCATTACAGCTCCCAAGTGTTTTGAATAATTCCCGCGAAAAACTGACATTAAGGAAACGAAAGAGCACCGAGGAAAAGAATTAATTAAAAATCAATTAAGCGTCTGATGCAATAAGTTCCGTCAATTCGCTCGAGCAAAAGCCGAGAGCTGCACAACTTCGCAAACTAGCAAGTCGTGCGCGCAGCGACGCTAATTTCCTCGGGAATTCCTTTCACCCGAGTCAGCCGTGTGTACCTCCGGCTCCCATCCCGTCCGAGCGTATCGGCCCTTGTTCTACTGCGATCCGGGAGCAGAGTCATCTTAAACGGCCATCATCGTCTCCCTAAACGCGCCTCTGCGGGCCGGCTCTCTCCTCTTAGCCTCTCTCGCTTCCGAGTCGATATCGAATTAATCACAGTTCAGTGCCTTTGGAAGGGGTCAAACGTATATAGGTCCGCAGCGCACGCGCGCGGCCATTCGCGCATCGAAGCACGCGCGGCGCAGAGCCCCGAGAGCTCAAATGCGAGTGTAGATAAGTGGCTGCATGTGCGCAAGAGCGCTGATATATACGCGAGCGCGCACGTGCATGCTTGCATAGATAGTTAAATGCACGCTCACAGCTTTACACAGATGCACAAACACGCGCCGCTCTGTACGCCCCGGGTATATATATCCTCGTATACTAACGCGTCCGTACACGTTACACAAAGGCTTAAGTTACACGTACATGCACATTACTCATACGCTTCCAGCCTTATCATGAACAAAAACTTCTGAACGCACATATGTTCACGTACGTGTCCACTCACACACGCACACGTGCGCAAACGCACATAGACACACATACATACACACATACTCATATGCCCACACATGCGTACACAAACATACACAAATACATACACACACACATATACGCATACTTACACACAAACATACACATGCACACGCGCACTCACACACACATGTATTTGTACATATGCTGCACAAACACACACAAACGTTCACAAACTCTCTCTCTCTCTCTCTTTCTCTCTCTCTCTCTCTGCACACAGACACACAAACACACACGAACACATGTTGGAATTTGGCAGTCACGTACATACTAATATAAATCGGGTCGATCGCTTTACCGGGCGCAAGCGACAGAGAAGGTGCCGGAGTTCCAAGTCGTTAGCCCCAAAGCGAGGCGCGCGCCTCAGAGCCCCATCGTCTTCGTCACTGCGCGAACGAGCAGTCGGTTGTAGGTATAACCGCAGAGCTATCTTGCGCGCTCTACCTATATAGTCGTCGAGTTCGTTACGGCTCCCCCTTCTCCGAGCGCTATCCAGTCGCTTTCATGATCGAAGCCAGCGATTGTTCGCTTTGCGTCGATCGCGGATGTGCGCGGAAAGAGGGGCGGATGCGCTCCGAGGCCTGCGGCCGCAGAAACGTCGATCGCGCCGAGTTTCGGATAATGAATTGGATTTTCGAGAACGATCTGGGTTAAGCAGAAAACGAAGCCTGGAGGTTGAGGTTTAGCTCGAATGGTTATTTGGAATTTTTGACGCAGGGTTTAGCGGCCTAACTTTGCGAAGTGTAGCCCCGTTTTTACGGATTATACAGTTTTTATTGAACACACTGCTTTTTTTTCAATAAGAATCATTCATCGAAAAGCAATCCGCGCAATCCGCGTACCATATTTCCATCCCATCACACTTATTAAAATCGCTCACGATCGATTCACCTCGCATTTCTCTATTCCCTTACAAACTACATCTATACCTTTCTACAGCCGCGCGAGCCTCGTTACAGCTACACCCGATCCGAGTATCCCCGACCGACGTGATTTCCTTGGGGCATGCGCGAAAAAAAAAAGTCATCGCGCTCAAAACTCGGCCGTAAAAGGCCGGTTTACGAGCTCCATAAAGCTCCTTCCTCCCCCCGCTGCCGACAAGGCGACCGATATATTTTATGGAGTTTAACTCGCCCAGAGGATATCTGACTGCGCGCCGCGAAGCGGGACGAGCTTCGCGATCGCGTGCAAGCTGCATCTTGTATACTGTGGCGTATGTATAGGTGGCAGATGCTCGCGGACTGCCGCGTTTTTTTCTCCTTCTGGCGCCGTTAAATATTCCCGTTAATGGATAGGACGTTTACGAGCCTGGAAATCGGATTTCGCGATTGAATTGTTTCACTCGGGGCCGGCATAAAAATTATCAGCTGCGGTCGAACGAATCCGGGTCGTTTTGTTCGATTTTGCATTGGCTGGATTAGATTCGATTGTTCTATTTTGGTGACGCGAATAGCAATGTTACTTTAGATTTTTTACTTTTAGAATGGTAAAAAACATATTTTGTAATTGTTTGTATTAAAAAATGAACAAAACGGTCTTTTATGTAGTTTTAAGTAGAAACAGTTGGGATTTGGTCAGTCAGCATACACGTATATATTCAAGTTTAAAAAACGTTATTACACAACCATATTAAAAGTTTTAATCAGCTTTCCTTTGAAGCCTCCCGGATTTCTACAGTAATAAAACAAACATACGACGATTTAATTAATTCTATTTTAAATTGTCTCTTATTCCATGTACAAGTCGCCAAAAGAATGCGTACAAAACGTAATCCTTAATAGTATTATCAGATTATCTCTAACTCCCTCCAAATCTCTGTCCCCGTATTTTTTTGCTCATTAAATATTCTCTCTCTGCTCCCTAGGTACTTGTCAATTATTAAAACAAAAGTCCTCACCGTCCGGCGCGCATTTAAAACAAAAGTCCAAACGAAAACCCCTAAAACACGTTCCGCAAACGACAATACTTAAAAACGAAAAAAAAAGAAGACAAACGAGAAGAGAGGAAATTCAATACTCACGTCAGATTCTTAGCTCCTCCGCGTCCGTAGAGAAAGATGTCCCTTGGCGTGCGAAACTTCCGGTCCGGGTAACTGTCCCGATTCCGGCTGTAGAAGACGCGGGAGCAGGCCGCGTTGCCGTAGGGATCGCCGTCCTGGTAGAGGTCGACGAACTCGTAGAGGGCACGAAAGTCCAGCGGCCTGCAAAAAAAAAATTTATCGCCGGGCGTTAAAGGCTGTGTAGCCACTGGCAAAGGGAAATCTGAAAGTCAGCTCGGGATATTTTATGCCTGCGTTAACTCCGGGGAAAAAGCTCGCATCGAGCTTGAATGATTAAAGAGTGGGAAATATCCGAAATTCAGTCTTTTTTTATTGCTGGAAATATAGCCTCTCCTCTAAAAAAGAAACATCAAGCGAAGCATGCAGTCCACATACGTATCGAATTTCAGATGTCACTTCATCCCTCTAAATCCGGGTCTTAACTGAAAATTTCCGAAGCTCACTCTCCCCCAGACAAGTTTAGTTCCGCTAGTCAAACGCGCTTCGGAAATACTCTTAGCGAAAGTTGGCCGCGCGCGCACGTGAGCGCGCCGCTCGCAGGAAGCTCCGCAGTCTCTTCGGCTCGCTCCAGACTAAGTATAAGTAAGTTGGTTTCGATCCCGCGCGCTGTCCGGTTTTCTCGCACCGCAGCGGCTTCGAAGGACGAGAGCTCAGAAGCGAGTCTAGCCTTCGCGGGAAAGAGCTGAAATTCGCTCTTTGAGATGTACGCGTATACCTGATTTGCCGTGAAAACAGTGAGCTCACGTCGACACCTATATAGTGCTGTTACTTTGACGATACGCGCTTGCAGTTGGTTGGATTGTTTGGCGTATAAAAGTATGTTGAAAGTATGTTTAGGTTGATAGTATGTTTGGGCGGACTGACGCGTAACATTTCCGTCAGAGGCTGTATCTCCGAAATTACACGTATAACAGGCGCTGATGACCCTCGTAAGCTCGCTGGGCTAGCTCCCGCAGCTGAAATGCAAAAGGGCTAGGTAGGTCAAGAGGACTTTGCAAAACAATCTCTCTCTCTCTCTTTCTCTCTCTCTCGACGGGCACGAGTCGTGCAAGCGAGAGCTGCACGTATACCTACGCTTTTCGGCCCAGTTTGCGAAGCGCCCTCTTACCGTGAACTTGTAATGGAATTTATTGCATTGCCGTGCGATCGTGTAAACGCGATTTCGATCAGCCAGAACTGGGTTATCGGGGGGGTGTTTAGAATAATATTGATTTGGGTGCTGTGCGGGTATGTAATGTCTTGGTTTGTTCTCTGTATTTTAAATTTTGTAGTTTAGTATTTTTCTTTATTTTTAATGACTGCTTGTGTATATTCGCTGTAAATGGTAAGTATATCTATTTTGCTTGTGCCGCTCTAGATACGCATTCGTATATATGAAAGTGACGAGTAAAAAAAGTATTAATAACAACGTTAAACTATTTATCTGAATTCTATTTTTCATTATATCAGAAAATCGATCTTTTGTTAAATATTCATTGCAGTATTTTAAAAGTTTTACAGAAACCGTTATACAAATTTTTACTTTATTAGTAGGTAGGTGATGTGCATAAAGTGAATAGTTGTTCATTTTACATACTCATAAAATTATCGTTTCAGGCTTCTAGTATTACAAAAAAAAGGACATGATTTTAAAATTTTAAAAATGCAACAGCTCAATCTGCAACAAACAATATTTTTGTCACTCGGACCCTTTAGTCTTCGAAAGAAAAGCCGGAACGATTCATATCTTCACAAAAATATCCTACTCCAGCTTTCATTTTTCCACCTGAACAAAAAAAGCTCACAATGACGCAAGGAAACATTTTCGTGTCCCTCGAGGCATGTAAAAATGCAAAAAAGAAAAAAGCCCGAGTTTAACCAACCGCTTAATTTAACGTCTTACGTGCAAATTCATTTTGCCATTGCGAACCCTGGCCTCCACCTACCTCTGGACTTCCGCCTACGTCGATCGACCGATTTTATCGGCGAAATCCACTTTTTGTGCTCCCTTTCTGTCTCGCTTTTTGTCCCTTTTCGAAGAGCAAACGCGCGAGCTTGCGAGAAGCGCGCGTCCCCTTTTAAGGGCGCAAAAAGCGCGGAGAGAAACCCAGAAAAAATAAAAGGGAATATTGAGAAAGGGAGGAGAGAGGGAGAGGTAAAGAGCATTGAAAGTAAAACGCCCGTGAGCACTTGGCGGTAGAGAACAGCTCGCGCGCGCTGCACGATAAAGTAGAACGTCGAAAAAAGCGAGACACAGTGGTATTAGGATATATGTGGAGCAGCGCATATAGATACTAGGCGTATAGGAAAATTGAAATGAAAATGCGGCGAGCGATGTAGGGCGCAAATAAAATCTCGTTTGTTTCTTATTTGTGGTACAAATTTATCAATCGACATAACAAAAGACGCATTACAAAATGTAAAATTTATCAAATTTGAAAACAGAAATAATGTATTCGACAATATAAGCGAAACCAAAATATTCACCAAGCCGCACATTTTCGTAGCGCATATTGATTTTTGAGCACCGACGCGTTATTTCCCTTTTGCATTTTATTTTTCAGGCATCAACCGCAAGCAGGCAGCTTCCATCAAACGCACTCTCCCAAACAGAAGACACCGGATCCCCCTTCGCCAAGCCGGCAAAGCTCAAAGAAAGTAAGGGCTTCAGATAAAGACTCGAGCTCCCTTCTACCACGAGACAGCAAACGCCTACGCATATACACATATGCCTACATATACATATATATATATATATACTCGCCTGAGGGCGGTCGTTTCAGTGACGAGTATCTCGATGGTGAGACTGCTACCGGTGGAGATGTAGCTCTCGCCGAGGGAGCAGGGCCGGCTGGTGTTTTGGAAGATCGCGTGGTCGCAGCTGCGGGGCACTTTGTCCTTGCAGTAGCGAGCTAGAAGCGAGGTGTTGCTGGCTAGCCGGCTGGTTACCACTGGCTTGCCCACGGCGTTGACGCTGACCACGCCGCTTTCGTTGTCCTTCTCGCTGTGGGATTCGAAGATGATTAGCCCCAGGGCAGAGGGAGAATTTTTTTTAGGAGGGGCTTGCTTGTTAGGAGGGGTTGATCGATGGTTGGGTTGAGGATCGGTTTTACTTTTTGTTGTTAAACAAGTAATATAGTGTATTCTTTTTTACGGTTATATTATCTTGGTTGTTATGTAGAAAATACTGTTGATACAAAAAGGATTTTTAAAATACTTTTATGTAAAATATTTGAAAAGCTTTTAATAAAAAAAAATTATGTACTATTTACAATCACTAGTCAGAATTACACTTTTTTCATCAGAAACAAATTTTTCAGTACTTTAACAAGAACCTACTCTAACTTTAATTTTTCTAAAGTATTACCAAATTTTTTTTTAAAGAATTGTAATTTAGAAAATTAAACAAACATAAAGTTTATATGTCTTATATAAAATAAAAGAAGAAAATTATATCAGATAAAAAGATATAAAAGATATTTAAAGTTGTACCTGCTGGATAAAGGTTGAAGAGAATAATAATTTTCAATGTAAACAACAGCGAAAATATCCCAAAAATTTTCAAATATACATATTTGCTAAATGAGTTTCCCCATAATCGATAATAATGAGGCTTTTACATAACCATAATAAACTTAATGAATTTATTTAAGAAATACATAAAAGCTATATTTATATAAAATTTCAGATTATATATACATAATATATTTACTTCAATTATTTTGTATCATAAAATCTAATTTTTTAAAATAATTTTAATAATAAAGGAAATATTAAAAAGTGAATCCTAAATATTTACAAATTGCTTTAAAATGAAAATGAAGTGATTGATCATAATATTAGTTTTAATGTCCCTTCTTTATTAAAAAGTAAATACAAAAATAATGTTTGGTAGATTGAAATCGATTGAGTACACAGACACACACACTCTCACGTACATATAGATTCATCCACATGCACACGTCTATATATTTTCTAAATATAGTATACTTTGATACTACTTCAACAAATATTTCTAAATTTTTTTCAGACTTTTTCAGACACTAACAAAAAGCTGTCTCCAAGAGAAAGCAATAAGGCATAACGAAAAATCAGAAGATTTAGCTCTCCAACTTTTCAACCCCCCCAAGTTCCAAACCTTTTTTCTTTAAAACCACACTCACCAGGACACGTCATTGCACTCCGCAGCCGAGAGCGGCAGCACCTCGCCGTCCCAGACCTTGAGCGTGGTCGAGCACTCGTCGTCCGGCTGGGTCGGATAAGCACCCACGTGGAACTTGAGAATCGACAGCCAGACGCGAAACTGGGGCTGGGGTGTGACCGGCTGCTGCCTGCCCCACTTGATGTCCGCCTTGGTCGGGAATTTGGGTATGGGCCGCGGCGAGGTGGGCGAGGGAAAGTCGGTGCCCTCGCCGCGCAGGTGATACAGGCAGGTGCTGTTACGAGGCAGAGAGTGCCGGGGCGAGGTGAGGACGCCGCCTGTGTTGCCGCGCAGCCAGAACTCGCAGCGCTTGCCGCGCGAGTAGGTCGTCGAGTTCGAGTCGACGAATTTTACCTGGAAAAAAGGTGAGGGATGCTTAGTGGATTCGTCAATTTCGACGACTCTGAGTATGGTTTTAAAGAGCTGGAGGTGGAGAAAGTCATTGAGAGAATAATGAGAGGAGATAATTTGTCATATTTTATTTCGAATGTTGTTATATGCGCGAGTAGTAGCTAAAGTTTCTGTATTATTTTTTACTTTTTTTAATTTCCTGCTTGTGCTAGTCATTGTCGAAATGAGATACTCAAACGATTAAAATCTGCTTCAATTCAAAAGTATATATTCCACGTGCATATTCGGATGAATGAAAATCAGTTATACGCATTGTTTGTGATTATATTATCCTTTATTCAAATTTCTTTATTTAAATTTTGCTCGCAAACTTGTATAAACAACTCGCGTGTTATCTTAAATTAAATTCACTCAGTTTACAAAATTTTTAATCCCGCACATTATTTTTTAATTACACTGAAGTAAAAATGAAAAAATATAAAATTTAATTAAACAATCTGTTTGCTAAACTAATTACTTAGCTACATCATTATATGAAAACTTCAAACATAACAATTTCTAAAAATTTCCAAATTTAAAAAAAAAAACTTTACAATAAATAACCAAAACAAATTCACAATATGAATTTTTCCAACTCGCATATTCCGTAAAAATTGTGGCAATAAAAAAAGCCAAACTAATTAAATTTACAATATAATTTTTCCAACCGACTTAAACGCAAAAGACGCGCAGCAAGCGCCACTAATTATCTACCTTGATACAATATTCCATTTCGCGTTGCGCCTCTAAGCGCGCTCCGTCGCTTTTTTTCTCCGCCTGCCATCCCTCATCTCGGCGAGCAGCCGACTGAAAAACGTGACGAGCGCCGCACGAGAAATACACCCAGGCGCGCTTGCGTTATCCAAAAGAGCTTTTTGCATTAAAACATCCGCGCGCGCGGCAAAAAACTCGCGCACGTCAAAAAAGATATTCTCGCTGATGCGCTGTGCATGCGGGTCTTTCGCTATATGCACGTGTGTGTATATGCATACCTGCACGTCCAGCTGAAAGCCATGAAGCGAATGGGGCGGTGATGGATGCGGAAAGGTGCCGTAAGGTGAGGTCGTGAACACGACCAGTAGATCCTTGCCGCTGCTGACTACCTCGGGCAGAGGCTCGCCGCCACCGCAGAACTTGAGTATCACCGGCTCCATCGTGTTGTAGCCGTCGTAGATCGTCACGTGATCCTGGAGGCCGGAGAAAGAATATACGCCTGTGAGTTTTGCGGGTGAATGGAGGCGAGGCGAGGCGTCAAGGAATGGGAATTTATGTTTCGGGCGCGATAGTTGGATTTGATGGGATGAGGGTTTTTCTGGTCTGGGAATATTTTTAGACAAATTGACGAAACGATGTCTTGTTTTGTTTTTATTGTTATTACTTATAAGTAATGGAACCATATCTGGGATAAAGCGAAATTTTTTAATTATTATGGGTCCACAAAGAAAAATCGTTATTGTTTGTTCAGACATATCAGAGATTACAATAATAATTATAATTTTGTAATATCTAGATACTCAGTTCATTCATAATTTTGAATATTTTTTTATTATTAGAACTGCTATTTAAATTATCCCTATATATTCAGATTTTCAAATAATTTGTCCGCATTACTTTTTACTTGTCTTACAGGAATCATCAAACGTTTCTTTAATTTAAAAAAAGGAGACAGATACTGCTATTATTTTTTTACTTGTCTCGAGAAGCTTTTAATATTTCAATAATTAAAAATAGAATTAAGAAAAGATATTTGTTAAGAAAATATTGTATGCTTTAATATATTTTCTACGCAGTGAATACATAAAAAATTTTTTCAAAGATTTTCGTACAATAGTTATGTAATAATGCGTTCTGATCAAATTGTTGTTATAATTTTCTTCTTAGAATTATGTAACTCAGAAACTTCTAAAACGATAAAACTGTTTATTATGTTATGTACGTTTTTACGGCAATAAAAAAGCAAAGAAATGATATAAGAATGCAAATGATATTATTAAAGACAACTTTAAATTTTCAGAGTTATTGAGAAATTCATTAATTATTAAAAAAAACAAAAACAATGAAAAAACGTCAAGTAATTATTAATATTAATTAAAATATTGGTTACAAAAATTTTGTAAAATATAGTATATAAGTAATTTTTGTGTTTGTGTAAAATTATACCAGTATTGGTGCCTTTTTATAAAAGTATTGTATATACGATTTTCAAAGAACATTTTATCGATAGTCTACTAAACCTATGACCAACGAATAATCAATTTCAAATATAAATTTTCAATTAAAATGAATTTAGCAAAATTATCTACAGTGCAACTCTAAAGAGAATCAATTTTTCTCCAACATAGTGGAAAGTTAAGTTAACAATATTCCATTGTGAAAGTTTAATACCTTGACTGTATCACAGTCATCCCAAAGTCGAAGCTCCCGAGGCGGTGGCTCAGCCTGAGTAGGCGGTTTCGATCGCACTGCTATTAACTGACCTCGAGGCTGTCTCACGGATATTAGAGGATGCTTTCCCTCAGGCACTTCGTGCTGTCGAATCTGTTGAATAAGAAATTTCATTTTCAGATTTAGTCGACTGCTTTTACTTTTTCTTTTAATTTAATTAATAAAAGGATTCATCTGGTGCTACTTTTAAAAGGTCTTATTTACTTTTATCTTATTTTTGCAAAATACTTTTAATATTATTACCAAAAGAGAAATACTTAGGTAAATATGAGAGACATATTCGATAGTTTTAAAAAATATCGTGGAATTATCAAAAATTTATGTAGCTTTGCGCTAATACCATGTACGCTCTATGCTGTACTTGATGTTCAGAGCCCTTAATCCTATTAAGCAATCGTATATCTCACTCGCTCTCTAAATGTACTGTACTATGAGCAAATATAGTGTTCTCGTTTAGGATGGAATAAATAGATGATGAACAAAACCTTTTTAATTTTAAAACAGAAAATAGAAATTTTCAATTAAAACTGAATTCAGTCAAAGCAAATATTCCGATTAAAATACAACGAACATTATACAATAAATCGCGACTATTTCGAGCCAATAGAAAACGCATGAAAAGTCTGAAGCCGGCGCAGCTGCCAATTCACTGAACCTCCATCTAGAAAGCGGGCAGTACATTTTCCATCGTAAAACGAAAACGGAAAATCCATCGATCCATCGAGTTCATAATCGGCTCAGATTTTCAAACAAACGCCGACCAGTCGCATAATACCGTCTGGAACTGAACAATCGACCCGCGCGAGAAAAAGCTCGATATGACTTCCCAAACTACTCCCCCCCCCCTCTAAAAGTTTCCTTTGAATAATATCACCGGCAAATCCTTGCCCCCGTTCAATTAATACCCGCAGCCGGAAACGCTGGCAATCGCCGGAGAACTGCATCTTTAATGCGTTTACTCGCGGTTCTAGCGCTGGCTGCCGCTGCATTGTAGGCGGCGGCGGAGCGCGAAAACAAGGCTAGATCCGGCCGGGCCATTGTATATGCATGTACAAGCGGTCCCGGCGCTAAGAGCAAATTTTAACGCGGTCGAACTTTCTAGCGGTGCTCGCGGGATGAAAGCCGATTTGCCCTCCCCCACGCTGGGTAGATGTACAGCGAAAATACGAGGAAGAGCTGCGCGCGGCCGCTATTTGCGTATTCGGCTCCCGAGCGTGGGACGATGAGTTGTTTGCCGCTGATACGAAAGAGACGCGCTGTTTGCGCAAGCCCTGTGTACTCTGCGTAAGTGGAAGCTTCCACCCCCCCCCCCCCCTCTCTCTTGCGCCGGAAATTTATACCGGCGAGAGGGAAATTCGCTTTTCGAGATGCTGAATTTCTGCGGGATTTTTGTCGTCGATGGAAATTAAATAAGCGGTTGTTTGGAGAAAAAATTGGTATGTTGGGTAGAGAGGGGAGGAGGAGATGAGGTTGACCCTGAATTTAATGGGCGATTCTGGCACAACGAGAATCGTGATAAAAATTCATGATTTTAGATAAGGGAGAATTCGCGATGAGAAAACAATCGCTAAAGTGGGTTACATCTTATACGATGCTTTGTATAATGTTTGTGCTTCTGATTTTGAAACTGTATTAATTTATCCCATTCAGTTGAATATAAGTTTGTAAAACCATTGAGGATATAAAAATTTTTATTAAAGTAAATTTTATAAAAAATTAAAGAGACAGTTATCCATACTACATCGCAAATCGTAAACACAGAAAAGCACTTACCGCGTAATAACAGGTCAGATTTCGCGGATAGAGCCCGGGAAAGTTGGGCGACTGGAGCCTGCACCTCTTCTTGTCGCAGTCGCTGAAGGTCTTGGAGCAATAAGTCCCGGAAATGAGATCGCCCAAGTACTGCTCGGGCTGGGGCTTCCTCGACGTCGGCTCCATCTGCGCCGTCGTCGGCGACCTCGTCGACTTCGCCGGCGTCGACGTCGTCTTCGACGGGGCCGTCGTGCGCGCTGGCTTGCTGGTCGTCGTGGCCGTCGCTTTGGTCGACTTGGACGTCGCGCCTGCCGACTTGCCGGACGTCGACGGCTGCGTCGACGTGAACGGGCTCGTCGATGGGACGGTGCTGCTGCTCGGCGGCCTCGTTGCTTCTGTTACGCCTTGGGATCGGAAAGTTTTTAATCGATAGTTCGAGGGAAGGTTTAGCGGACGTTGAAGTGTATTCTGCTGCTTTGGCGAGAGCGGTGAGTTGAGAGTGACTGTGCTTGTCGAGAATTCGACGGATTAGGTGAGAGCTTTGAGAGTTGAGCTTTTTTGTAGAATTAAAAGTTTATTACTTATTTGAACTATAATAGGTGGTGATTTATATTTTTTGTTAAGTTAATAAGGATTGTTTAACTATTGTTTATGAAGCAGAATCCTTTATGGAAATTTAATCTTTTGTGCTTCAACAATGGCATGAATTTTCTTTGAAGGTTTAAAGTCCTTTTGTTCCTTATGCATACGAGATGCATTCAACACAGATTGAATTAAAATTTTTAATAATTCAATAGAACATGAATTTTAATAAATCACTCAACCAAGTAAAACTTTTATATCGTTATAGATGTTTGTTTTGCTTTTATATTACGCGTCGATTAAAAGTTTTCGAATTTGCGGCGCACTGAAAGTGCAAAATCAAATTTCCAAAAAAAGTTTTTCGTTTTACAATGCAAGGCTATAATCAATTTATTGGCCAACTTTTTTGTTTGCATTATAAATGTTACTAAAATTTTAAAACAAATTTCGAGTTACTAGAGTTTCAAAAATAAAGTAAAATAATAGTTTCATTTTTTCATGAATGATTTTTTATATAAATAGAAAAAAACATTATTAAAAATGTTTGTTTAACATTTAACATTAATATCAATCGACCTAAAGAATTTCAAATTTACTAAACCGTATCTCAATTACATTGCATATGAAACTAAGTACCACAATCACTCAACCTCAGCTCATTATTACTCTCTCTCCCTCTCCCTATCCAGCCTCGAACCGTTTCATCTCCATCATCTAATTTCCTATCACACCAGGACAAGAGTAGCACTTCAAAGGCCGCTATTCCCTCGCTCCTCCAGCTAAGGTATAGGCAGAAAGCCGGAGAGTTCGTACTCACCAACAAAGGGATTGTTGTAGCGCACGACGGCGTCGGCCCGGCGGATCATCTTGTAGGCCATGCGAAAGTCGAAATTGAAGCCCGTCTGATCCTTGCTGAGCCTGAGCAGGCGCAGGGTTATCGAGACGGCGGGAGTCTCGCTGTAGTAGATGGCCGGGCCCCAGGACGTTCCGCACCAGTGGCCACCCACGTCCGGCCGATTGGCCTCCGATATCTGGAGCGAGCCGTCCGGGCAGCCGGCCGCCGTGAACGACACGAATTTACCGAGCGTGAAGCTGTCGAACGTCAGCTGCAAGCGTCACAAGACCAGAGGTTATTATTTGCAAGGATGATGCCGAGCGGCCTGCCTGCGTGTGTTGGGATTGTTTGGACTTGGCTTTATTTTCCTCAGCCTGCTAGGCTGTATTGTTTCGTTGACGTTTTTCGAGATTATGGATTTTTATGTAGTACATCGAGGGAAAATTTTAATTTTTATAACCAGAAGAATACTAAAGTTTATTGTAACGATTTAATCTTGTATTATTTTCTTCTAAATTTTTGGACATGTAATAATTAATGAAAATGGTACATTTTTATACGGATGTGGAAGATGATTACTAGGCAAAAATCACCTTATCCACCAGTATCGAACCGTATATTTATGACACGAGAGTCGAAAATCATCTTAAAATTAGGGTTTTGTGGTTAAACTGGCATAAAAATTCTTTTTACATAAGAAAATTAATAAATCAAACTATAAGCAATACTGGTATTTTAACAATATTTTATCATTTATTTAACAAGAAAATGTTTACTGTTTATTATTACTGTATTAACTTAAATTTGTTGTTCAAATTTCAATGAAACTATAGGCAATTGCTTAAAATTCTAGTTTTTATTCTAAGAATTTTTCTTACTAGGAGAGTATTAGGGATCCGGAGCACGGATTCAACTCAAACGGATATGTTTTTAGATGAAAAATATGAAGAAAGGCGGAGTATTAGAATATTGGATTGAAAGACTCGGGTCATACATATTTTCAGATTTTGCTTTAGAAAATATTGAAAAAACATACCACTTTTTAAAAGTAAATAAATGAAGTCAGCTATTTTGATAAAAAAATTGAATTAAAGAATACGATCTTTTTATGGACATTTTGTAGAATTAGAAAAATTTAACTTCTTGACAAAGTTATAATAATTTAAAGTTATGTAAAAAAATGCGTCACAAAATCCTTGATCAAGTATTAATTTTTTTTCAGAGCTTTCTTTGAACTATTCTAGCTTGTTAAGAAGTTAAGCTTTTCTAATATTAAAAAAGCCTATCAACACTTATTTTCTCTATTTTAATTTTGTTTGCTAACAGATGTATGCATAATTTCTCTAAGCAGATTTATTTCCTTTTAAAAAGCGGTATCTTTATCTAATATTAACTATAACTATAAATCTAAAAATATATATAACTCAAGTTTTTCGAACCAATTGAGTTCAATATTCGGGCTTTCCTTATATTTTTATATCTAAAAACATATCCTAATGTTTAAACTGAATCCGTGATCGAAATCCCTGACTCTTCCCTAGTTAGTTGAGATCCTGGTAGCTGAAATGCAGAGGCTTGTTCTTAGTGTATTATGTAAATTATTGTCTTAATAAAAAGAATGTCGAAAACAACGTATTTCCCATGTAGGGGTCAAAATAAATAATATTAAAAAGAGCTTTTATTTAATATGATTTTTTTTCACGTTAAAATTTTATTTCATTTAAAAATTGTTAATAATAAAAGTTATAATAACGAGTAAAGTAAGAAAGCAAAGTAGAAAAAACCTTTTTTGAAATTATTTTCATTTTCTCATTATTTTATTTTATATCAAATATACATTTAGAGTTATTATAAAAATAAAAAGTACTCGATTGTCATTAAAATATGGAATAATTCAGTGTAAAACAGTTTATTTTAAAGGAATAAAGGCTAAAAAATGGCTAATTAAAAAAAAGTTACACGCACTAGCCTTCATTAAATTGTAGCAGAAAATGACTTTCAAGGCCTCATAAAAATTCGCATCCCAGACGTAAGACACTGCTCTTGTTAACTTTTCATTTGTACAATAATACGAATCGCGAACTGAACAATCTCCCTTTTCCAAGTCACTAAATTTTCATCCAAAACAAAAAATCGGAAACGACTAAACATTTCACAAAGGCACGAAACAAAGAAACAACCGCTATCTCCAGCAAACTTTTCTCGAATATCGAAATTCGCGATCCGAGCCAGACCGACCCACTTCCAGCCCGGGCTTTCTCGCTTCTCCACCAGCCTTCCAGCGCTCGAAAAAAAAAGACGAAAGCGAAAGAGCAGAGCCTCCGCCGGAGAAAAAGAAGAAGCGCATATATATATAAGTAAGTGCCCAAAGCGAAGTGAGCCCGCGCGCCATATGCATGTGCACGTGCGTCTGAAAGCGGAAGCAGCTCGCGAGGAAGACACGCGGCGCGCGCGCAAAAATAGAAGAGGAAAAAATGCGCGCGGTATAAGTATGCTCGTGACGCTTTCCCTCGGGCGAGCTTTTCTCGCGATACTCCTGCGCTTATACTTGAGAGGTATGGAGAATCGATGATTTGGTGCGCGAGGCCTGCGGAGATCGATGACGATGTTTCTGTACTGAAAGCTCCTTTCGTGGTTGAAAGTGTAATATTTTGTTTTATACGTTCGGTGGTTCGCGGGTGCGATGAAGATTCAGGGGGTTCGTGCTTTGGGCGGGACGAGAAACTTTAGTTACGTGTGTAACTGGACCAATAGTCTGTATCTCGAGTGGGTTATCGGAGTTCTACCGCCGCTTCTGCGAACAAGTTATTTTGTTACAGAATACGGTTCTGGAGGCGGAGGCTGGAGGTATACGCGAGTTGTTGAACTGTTGACCCAGAGTCGACGTCGTCGATTCGGGACACTCGGGAGAAATGGAAACGAGCCAATTTCGATCACCTTTTTTTTTGCTGTACTTTGAACGTAAATAATGATTTATGTCAAGGACAAAGTATTTTGCCATTCTTTCGAGATGCTATTAAAGTTATAAAAAGGTACCTTTCAAAAGAACCCCTATTTTTATTATTCTATTATTTGAAAAAGGTAATTTAAAATAAAGAGTTGTTGAAAATTCATTTAAAAGTAAATTTTTTTTTAAACATAAAACACATTTTTCTTTATTAAATTTATTAAGATAATTTTAATATTCCAAACTTTGATTTTTTATCACGAAATATGAAAATTTGAAAATTTATAAAAAAAACAAAGTATTTCTATAAAATCGATTAATTTAATACCCGTGTCAAATAGGTCAGTAGATCGAAAGGCCGATAAATTTTTTTATTTAATAAATGTTATTTTTAATTACATAAAAACACTAACATTATTACATGCGCTATGCACACATATTTTTATGGTTATTGTAAATAAACCTCAAATATTAGCGATAAACAAAACCAGTGCGATTAAATTCTAGGCAGCCAATCAGAATTCAAGTTATCTGGTCTCAAAGCTTGATTACAGATATTTTATAAATGGATAGTACGTAATAATTATTATTATCATATTATAATTATTATTAATTATTAGCTTTTTATGCTATAGATTTATACATTCTGTACTAATTATTTATATTATAAATTTTTTGTCTACTACATGTGCTATATCATGTTCAATATTATCCATTGTAATTCAATGTACGTCTAATTTATTAAATTAAAATTTATTTAAATTATCAATATGTATTAATTTAATATTATTTTGATTTGATAGCAAAATTTGATCAATGTTTAGACACACATATATATGTATTTATTACATTAATTAATAATATACATACATATATAGATAGATAGATAGATAGATAATTCATTTATTGCACATCTCAGTACAAACTACACTACTATATATCTTAAATAAGTAATATATCAAATTTTAGATGATATTCATTATTCATATATTCGAAATATTTATATCGTTAATTTGCCAAATAAAAGCACTTGAATAAAGATACTCTCTTCTGTTAAAAAGCACGTCTGTTATAACAAGCAGCTAAAGTTATCCGAAAAGTCCAGAAAGAGAACGAATTTCACTTCTCCATCCTTTTATTATTTTTTTCCGCGCCACTCGTTATTGTTCGCGCTCTGTACGCACTGACGTTATTAAAAAATTCCAACGTTAATTCCAAAGGGATTTAGTACTGGTTCTGTTGCCTCAGCTGCGAGAGCCTTTTACTCGTCGCTTGAGGAAAGCTCGAGGATTAAAATGGACAGCGCTTGAAATGTCAGAATTTTTTTGCTCAAACTCTCATGTTTTCAACCGATTACTTTTGCTTAACTGGGATAGTCAAAGAAATGCTTATGCCCACGCGACATTTTGTTAATTATGCAGCATTGTGGATATTTATTTGATTTAATTGCGATTTTAATGAGCAAGGAAATAAGAAAACAATTATTCGAAAAATTGTTTAAATTTTAAATAAATATATAGATATTTCCATACTATAAGAAAAAGTATTTTAAATCGATTAATATTTAGAAATTGATTATTGTAAATGGATATATGGAAAAATGAGTTTTGTAAATTTCCAAAGATATAAATAATTTAATTCAAATAAGGAATAATTTCTAGCTATGCGCTCACGTTTTTTGGCATTATTTATCGGTGCCTCGTGTACCTTTTCGTCGATGTTCCAAATGGGAATATCGCGCACGACCCTCATAACACACTTTAATGTTATTGGCATGGGATCTGACATTAGAAATTCTGACATCTGGTGGTCGAAATTGAAAACGTCGAGACGTTGCAAATTCTCACATACCTTAGTCCAGACAAAATATGTGACCCCTGAGAGCTTGTAAACTTATCCACCTCCATTTCAGATCCCAATATATCCTCACCGTTTCTCGATCGCAACCTCCATAAAACCTCACGCAAACACCAAAATGCCAAAAACTCCGCAATTTCAAGACAACACGAAAAAAAAGCCGCGCTCTCTTTATCTCCCTACATTCGTACCCGCGAAAACATCTGCGCCTCGAGGAAAGCGCTTTATCCCCACTCCCTGGAAAGTAAGTAGAGCATCTGGCTCGCTCACGGGCGAAAAATAAATAACGATAAAAAGAAAAGCTGCGGGGATGACCGCTGAGAGAGGAATAAGGCGTTACCTGAACAATATCGCCGAGCTCGCCGCCCGGCGCGCTGAACGTGAGCTTGCAGATGTAAGGCACCTTGTCTTCCTTCGGACGATGCAGCTCGAGGTCGTAAGTCTTGCCGACGTCGCCGTAGTAAGTTCTGTTGCAGGCTGTAACACACAGAGCCGCACGCAGCGTTAGTAAAAGAGAGAGAGAGAGACCATCCCGATCCTGCAAGCTCAAGCCTTTCTCCCTCCCCCTACTCATCTCGCTTCTTTTTTCTATTTACTTTATGGCGGTATATGCGCGCCTTATCTAGCTCGCTCGGCCATTTTTTTTGTGCGATGCCAGCCCCCCCTGCGTGATTTATACGCCGGCTCAGTTTTTGTCCCGGTTTACTGCTGCGCGGGAGCTTTCGGTTTGGCTCGTAACTCTTTCAACGACACGCCCGGCGTCTCGCGCTAATTTTTCATTACGAGGATAGGGGGTTTTTAATGTTTGAGATGCTGACCGGCAAAGAGAATAGGGGAACGGTTCGCGGATGTCGGGGGTGGGTGGAAATTGAGGCTGTTTCAGTTGTCACTTATTTTTTTTATTGGTAATTTTTTAGACGTGTAATAAAATTGATGGATAAATTTTTGAGAAGTAAATTTATTTTTTTTTATGATTCATTTATTTTTTTAGGAAATATTTGAGTTTGAATTAATCATAAAATGGCCGTTATATGCGCTAATAAAAAAATATTTCCAACAACCTTGAAAATAATCATCAATTCACTTAACTGATCACATAATAATTAACAAAACATCAGAATCCTTTCAAACGCCTGGCCAGCTCAAAATCCATAAAATTGAATATCGCAAAACCACAGCAGCCGGCCATTAAAAGCTGTAACTCGGCTGAAAAATCAGCGCCACCTCTGCAACAAGCCCCAGCTAACTTGCCCATATCGAAGCAATAAAAATATATTATCAAATATCCTTCCTTCCGATCGTCATATATACGCAGCCCAGCCACTGCCGGCCGGCGTGACGATGCCATTCTTACTCCCAACACGGAGCTCCGCTTTCTCATTTTGCCAAAGCGCATCGGCATTTATGGCTCGAGAGCGCCAGAGAAGTCGATGGAACATAAAACTTTATCGCGATGAATCCGCGCGTGTCGAGCGGCGGGGGTGGGGGCGAGCTTCCAAGATAGAAATCTCAATTTTGCCATATTGCATGATTCCGCGAGGGAAAACTGGCCTGAGATAAGGCTATTGTGTTTTTCGTGTATTAAAAATCCTGGAGCCGCGCGGCCGGAATATAGATGCGCCGTAGGAGCGGAGTAGAAATATGTCTTTTTTACGGGGCGCATTGTCGCGCCGAGGACGTCGTTAACGAGCTTTCCTTTCTGCTGAATAGCGCGGAATGCCTGCCTCGTAACAAGGAGGCAAATTCATTTTTTTTACGTAATGCGTAACAATGTGTCTTCAACGTTGAATTTCGGATTTTCACTTGGCTTGATTCAGTAGGGAGTGTTGCGTGGTTAAAAATTTAATTAAAAATTTAATTTAAACTTTATTAATTTTAATAATATTAATTTTACACCGTTGTTCAGATTTATTAAATAATAATTAAAAACGACTTAAAGCATTTTTTTGAAACCTGAATTCAAAATTCAATACAATACTCAGAATTTCACTAAAACTAGTAAACCAAAAAGAAAATACAACATATACATCTCAATAACCTTTTATCAAAAACAGTCCCCCACCCCCTCTTCAAACCGAGACATCAATACCCTCGCAGCGTCAAAACGACCCGCACGTCAAACACAATTCCGGCATCGCGCACCGCTGCTTCTTGTGTTCTATCTTGTGTTCTTCTTGTGTTCTATCCTCGAAGAGAAGCACAGGTTTACTGATCGCGCATCATGAGCTGTTCAATCAGCTTTTCGCGCATCATGGACTGTTCGATCAACCAATTGCGCATTTGATCGCGCATTGTATGGAATCGATA
>UELX01001547.1:0-42053 GCA_900480035.1 Eupelmus urozonus | reverse complement strand
CCTCGCTTCGCTCGGGCGAAAAACGTCTCACGAGGCAAATAATCACCTTCCACACCCGTATCGAAATGTACTATTAGATTTTGATTCATTAATAGCGTAAAAGTACGTATATATATTTATTATTTAAGATTTAAAAATAGGCTAAAGTGATGGAAGATTATTTTAATGAAAATATAAATGTAATAAAAATAAAAAAAGATTTATTACTTTTTCTCATAAAAAAAATCTCTAAAATTCGCTTCAAAATATTCCAACAATATTTTTGACATGATATTCCTAAACCTTTTTTTAACATCACAAAACTTCCTCTGCAAGGAATCAAAACATTTTGCCTACCAAATTCTCGAAATTCAACGCCTGTTTTCATTCCAAAATTTACACTGAATACAACATACCCTGATTCACGACATAACTACAATATATAAACTTGAGCATCCGCTCCATATCCGTTATACTAACCAAATGCGAAACTAATACTGGAATTCCAAACGAAAAATTAAAATCCCCCCTCCCGTAAAAATATGTTGAAAATACATTCTCAAGAAGATTCGGTACACACACGCGGCATGTTTTCGCAAGCTTATATTTCAGGCCGCCCTTCCCCTTTTAAAATCCTCACGGCTTTAAGAACTTCTTCGAGAAAATATTCCCTCGAAAAACTCCCCGAGATCCCCCAAAATTCCAACCATTAAAAGAATCCCCCCCTCCGCGCACCAAGTAAACAAATTAAGCTCCCCGCGAAACTTTTCCATGCACGTGTAAAACAAGAAAGTTTGCCATCGCGCCGGAACAAAGCCTCTCTCCTTTTCAGAACCGCATTGTAAACCCATTTATTAGGACAATTTCACGATACATTTAAACTCGGCAAATCCTCCTCCGCAGCTTATTCTGTTTGGCTCTCGCCGAGAAAGAGTTCGCAATAAGATCGATGCCGAAGCCGCTCCTAGCAATAGCAAGCCAACCTCCCCCTCCTTCTCCCGCGGGGCATCGGAGAAGATTTTCTTTTCAAGACGTCTCCACGTGTGTACACACAAGCTCCGATCGCTCTTATCGCCTCGTCTATTTCTAGATATATAGCCAGGGCCCTTATCAGGCCCGTAGGATCCAGATCACGCGGCCGCTGTTGGCTTCTTAGCCCAATTAACGAGAGCTAGATTGACCCGAATTATACTTTTCCAAACTTGCTTGCCGAGGCTCTGTGTCTTATTCTCCCTCTCTCTCTCTCTGCGCTAACGAAGTTGCCTCGTCCCGCGCGGCACGAGCTGGAAGGTCAATTAGTTAGTGTCCTCGAGTAGGAAGACAGCGCGCCGGTGGCTTTGCTTTGTCGGCCCGTTAATTCGCGCCCCCTCGACGTTCTTCGATTATCGATTATTAGGCTTGCCTTTTTCTCTCTCTCTCTCTCCTCTCGCTTCCGTGGAAAGAAGTTTTTAATTACTTTTGCGGCGGAGAAGAGGAAAAGTTATATAACGCCGTTGTCTTCGGGCATTTTCCGAGCTCTTGAGGAGCTGTATATAGTGGCTAAGGGAGCCGGGGGCGGAAGATTCGTCAGGGCGCAAACGAACGTCGAAGCGGTAATTAAACGCATCGGTCAATCTGATTTAGATTCACGCAATGCTGAAATTGATTGGAACGTCTTTTGTGGATGGATGCTGTTGACGTCAAAGTGTTTTTGTTTTATAATAGCTTTTTTTATGGAAGTGTGACGTAAAGTCTAGAGTTATAAAGTATTTCTAGGTAATGGGGTCTTATTTGTTAAAAGTATTTAATAAATTTTTATCAGATTTATTGCCGCGATGAAATAGCTATCATTAAAACTTCATAAAATTGATTATTATTGGACTGTCAATATCCTATCTTTATTTTTCTTTAATAAGCGGTGGGCTTCTTTCTTTAATATTTTAAAACTTTATTAAATTTTTCTTTTTAAATTTGAGAAAAATTTATAAAGAATGAAGTTTAGAGTGCCGCAGATATAGCAGAACTTTTTTTCAGGAAAACGTAAAAAAATTGGAATTTTTCAGAGTGATAACGGTTTTAATAGAATCGTTACATAGTTCCGTATCGCACTGGCAAAGAATTTCGATTTCAAACTGTATAGGTATAGAGCACTTTTTTTAATGCATAAATATTGACTTTCAAAAAAAGTAAAAAATAAAAAATAAAAAATGTCAAAAAAGTCAAATTGAAACGGAAATCAAAGGGAAATATTTATTAAATATGAAAATCTCAAATGCACCCTCTAAAGCTTTACTCTCCATCATATTCATCATACATAGTTAGAATCATATTCAGTATACATAATCTCCACATACGTCATGTTCATAAATTTAAAAAAAAATCACAGCAATACATAGACAACTTGCAATATCCCTCCCTATAATAAAATCCATTCTTCCAAACCCACTTCCCCCATCAAACCACCCACAAAACTCTACAAATCACCAATTTCCCTTAACAAACTCTCCCCAGCACCCAAAAGCGCTCAACAGCGCACTCCAGCTCTCCACTCGAACTCGAAATCTCCGAGAGAAGCCATCTGTAAAAGTGGCAATCCAGCTCCCCAGCAGCCCTTGCCGATCATCGTCCCTCTCTCTCCTCCAGAATCATCGCTCTCCGGCAATTCCTCTTATCGCAGCGCGGCCACCTCTCCCGAGGATTAAACCAGGGGGGGTTGACAGCTCCGCGACGACGATAATACCCTGGTGCGCGGCTGCCGCCGCCGCTAGAGCCGTTAAACCGATCCCGCGAGATTGCGCGCCTCTGGCTCAGCCCCCCCCCCTCCTAGCTACGTGTGCGTGTGACGCACCAAGTCCCAAGTCAAGAATGCGCTATCGATCGGCGCCGAGAGGCGCCTTCTGAACTAGGCCACTTCCCACTGTGCACGCTTAGCGCGCCCGCGCTGCAGCCCCGAAGTTCGCCTCTCTTTCTCGGTCATACGCACACAGAGCGAGTAATTCCTGTATATACATGTACAAGTCGGCCCTGTGTGTCTGTAGCGAGCGCTGACGTTCGTTCTGCGGTCCATTCATTCGCTCTTTCACGCGGGCTCTCCGCGCTTGCGTTCTTCCGGCCCTCTAATTTCTGCGCTTTCTTCCCGCAGCCCCGCGCGCTTGGATATATATGTGGCTATATAGGCGGCTGCGCGGGCGGCCAGCGACGCACGTGCGCGAAATTCGCTCTTGAAATTCAGGCCAATTCGATGGATATGCAGTCGGACAATGCGCAGCCAGGACGCATGCTCGCAGCGTACGTTACGTAAGCGCCCAGCGCTAGCCGCGTTTGTGTCTGTGCTTATATATACATATATATGTATATACGTGCGCAAGCTCCATGTAAATTTGGAAGGCATTCAGACGGATGCGCGCGCTTGTGTACACGAACAGCGTTACAAACTAATACGCATAAGCGCGGCTGGTACACAGCGCTGTCCAAATATAGACGTGATGTGTACAGCGCGGCGCGCGCGCGCGCGGATAATCCAGAGCAAATGTACACGCCCGCGCCAATTAATCCTGACCCTTGTCTTGTGCGACGAGCTTTATGTTTCTTACTATTAGTGGACTTTGTCGGATACGATTTTTCCTTCGTGTAGTGAATGTATATATTTTGCTTGTATACAGATGCTTCTGCTTTTCGACTCTATTACCGCATGGCCTAAATACGCATGCAAGTATATAGGTACGTCAGAGAGTTTGGTAATATTCGCGCGAGCTTGCGCCAAAGTGGCATTGTCGTAAGCCTTCTCCGTGCGTATATCGAGACTCTCACGCTGTCTTGTATATATATCTCCTTTGTAGGCGCAGAAGCTGCTCTTCTCCTTTGAATTTATCGAGGACACTTATAAATTTCATCGAAATCAGAAATCCTGGCCCAAATATAGGGATATTTGACTCGGAGGCGCGTTACTCGGAAACGTTTGCGATTTATTTGAAGAGAGCTCGATTTAACGACGATATTGAAAATTCCTTTATCAGCTATCGGAAGATAGGGAGAACGGATATAATTGGAAGATTTTCATTGGCTCGGTTTATTGGCCCGGAATGCTACTGTGCGCTGCTTTTTGAATGGCCCGATTATTTGCGGTTAACATTGATGGAAGGGATATTTATTATTTATCAATGAACTACTTTGTGTTTTGATGGAAATTAACTTTGACGTTTATTGAATCACTGGGACTGCATTGAAAAATATGGGTTATAGAGATTTCTGATTTCGTCATTGTGACTATATTTAAGGTGATTTATTATGAAAAACGGTTGTGAATGCATATTTGTGTAATTTGCACGATTACTGCTTGTTATGAGTTATTCGAAATTGCATAAGCGCTTTATTATAATTCAGTAAATTTTATTTTTTAAAGAATTAACAATTTCATGGAAATTTTGTAAAATTATGAGCATATTTGCATGCATGCATAGGCATTTTCGAAAGTTTAATCGTTAAATTTATGTATATTTATCTTTTTCGGTTTATTATTTTTACAATAAAAAGTTTTTTCGAAAAATTTTTTATAAAATCTGTGAATTATTCCCAAACTACGTTAAAAATTTCACCTTTTACCATAATTTAACTATCGATCCGTTCTCCCCCTAACTTCACAAAACAATCTCCATACCTTCAAAGACATCACCAATGCAAAAATTTCATTTCCCTCTACCCAAAATTAACCCTCACCCCTCCAAAAAACTACATCAACCCTGCCCATCTATTTTTCACATCCGGCCCAACGAAATCAGTATCACAACGAGGCTCATTGTTTGAATTCGAATCTCGGCCCGGCGCGTTCGTTACCCATTCATTTATGCAACTAGAGGAGAGCTAGCAGCGCGCGCGGCAACACTTTTCGCACAATTTTCCCGATAGAACGAAACGAAGCGCGCCGCCCGACCTTTCCCAACGATTACCCTCTCCGCTGCTCTCGTATATACATGCGCGGAGCGCATAAACGCGCCGAGCGAGCAATTTGCAGCCCCCTGCGGAGCATTCTTTGATTCTCGGGCCAGTGTTAAGCCAGCCGGAAAATGCCGAGGGTTGCTTTAAAAAGGACGCGAAAATTTTTCACCCGACGCTGAGAAAATAGCGTCATTTGGGGGGGGGCTTGATTTTTAATGCGCGCGAGCTTGCAAAGCCAGCGCGTTGATACGTGATGCGCGCCAGCGAGCTTGCGTTTAAGCTAGGGGGTGTGTGCGTGAAATTTTCGCGGTGGAAATTAATCACTCTCGAGGGTTGAAATATTTTAGAGGCTGCTGATTGCTGACTCGTTAAGGAGCGTTGTTTGATGCCAGCTTGGTACTCTTGTATACGTTCATTCAACGATATTGAATAATTACGTCGTCAGTATTGTTTCAAAATTTTAAAACGTAGCATGAATTCTTCGGGTAACGGAATCCAGTTTTATATTCAGAGTCACTTGTTAGCTTCCACGCATATGCTGTTTTAGAGTTATTGTAGGAAAAATTTATGGAGGGCTTGAACTCGCCGGGGCTGTGTAATACTGCGCTTATTACTAGGGTGACATGACGTGCGTAGGCGGAAAACGAGTCGCGCTATTGCCATCGTTTCGCCAAGTCTTCGCGTGAAAGCTTCAATTTTTTCACTGTTTGTCTGTTTTTACGATCGGCGCGCGATGTAACGTGTATACTCGCACTGGCTGTAGTTTTCTACTTTTTTTTGCTAGCTGCATCTGTCTTTGTTATACGTTTTTGGAGTAACATCTGGTGATTCAAGGGTGTACTTTATCAGGTTCAATTTTGTTGTGTGTAGTTGCAGCGAAATAAATTACTTTAATAAAGAGCTTTATTGATTTTGTTAGAGTAAAAACTGATAACTTGAAATATATAAATGTTAAATATTGTAATGAAAACAGTTAATAAACTTAATATAATTGTTTTATTTTATTTATAACATTCATCCATTATTTCACATTTAAAGTAGAGTTCTGTGGAGCTAACTTACTCTTGACAAATATTAAAATGTAAGACTTCACAATTTTGTTTAAAAGTTAGTTCAAAAATTTACATTCATGAATTCGAATGAAATTCGAGTTTCCTTTACCTATAATATCACATGAATGTTGCGAATATTATGCTTATAATCTCAATAAAAGTTTGAAGTCAAGCTTAACTTTGCGAGTTTGGTTACATTACAAGACATTTTTATTCGTCGCAAATGGTTTTTTTTAAAGGTACAAAGTAGAAAGTCTATAAAAAAATACTTTTTATTATTAAGATTTAACTTAAATTAAAAAAAATTGAAATAATTTTCATTTTAGGTTCTTTTTCCCATAATTCTTGTCCCGTAAGATCTTTAACGTGTTAATTTTTTTAATGAATGTTAATATTCTTACTTTATTTTTAGATTTTTGTACCACTTTTCCGCACTCGACTTTAAAATTTTCATAATAAAATATTAAAAAACAATTTTTGTAGGCTCTATTATTATCTTGTCTTATTAAAACACGACAACCCTCAACTCATTGTTAAATTGTAAAATAATTAAAGTCTCGTACGACCCATTTACCCTCAATCTTTTCTAATTCAAAACAGAACGGGTAATAAAACATTCAAAAGCCCCAATGTCCCATCAATTCAGCGCAAAAGTAAACCCAGCCCACAAATCTCCTCTCGCCAAATAACTTTCCTCTTCGATCCTAAGTAGTTTCGCGGCAGAGGAAAAACCGTCGAAGCCCAGAAAGTATAACGCGAAATCCATAAGAATATTCAAATACACGCCCGGAATAATGAATACACGAGGGAGCAGATCGAGATAGGAAGAAAGCCAGAGAGCAGGAAAGCAAAGCAATTCCTCAGCTTCTCTTCCGGCAGCGACGAGCAGAGCCACAGACAGCGAGAGATATCCTCCCGATACCGGATCTATAATCATCCCCGCGCGCAAGAAACAAAGGACGCGGCCGTCTCTTACGAAGAGCGAGATAGAGGGAGAAGAAAAAAAAAGAATAGCGCGAGCACGGAAGAAGAAGCGGAATGCTAATGGGATTGGCCCCCTCCAGTCGAAGATAAGCCAGAGATAGGAGATAAGCCGTAAGGACGGGGTAATTGAACCCGGCCTCATCGGCCGGGGCAATTGCGATCAAACTCCAAGGGCCGTCGCTTTTTCGGTCGGCTATGAATAATTTTCATCCCGAGGCGCCTTTTTCTTCTCTCGGATCGCGATAAGTTTTCAAGGTGTATATATAGTAGCTTGTTTTTTTAATCGATTCCACACACGTCCGAGGATGAATAGGCCGAGAGGAGGCAGTTTTGGCCCAGACTTTACGCATCTCGTAAAGTCGCGCAAATATTTATTCTGCGCGCGCGAGGTGGCTGGCCTCTCGGGCAGCTTTTTTTTTCGTCGGTTAAAAACACCGTAGCGAGCGCCTTCCGGAAGCTGAAAAGCGTCCGGGCTTTTTTCTCCGTTCGGAGTCGGCGCTTTTTTTCGCGACCCTGCGCGCGGGAGTATGAAAACAAACGCGCTTGTTCAAAACTTTTTAAAGAGAGAGAGAGGAGAGAGGGAGTTCCGATGCTTTTTTTACAAAAGCTGATGTAACGTGGCACTGTTTTCGTACGGATGATTTTTTGTTTTGTTTTTTCTTTTTTTTCGGTACTATACTTGCTTCGAAAAGTTTTTACAAGGTTTTTTTAAAATTAGTTAAATATTTTTATGTTCATAATCTAAAAAGATCCTTATGGATTATGAGATTAACATGTAACAGTGTGTGTAAGAAAAGAAAAGCGATTTTTTTAAAAGAAAAGTATATAGTAAAATTCTTGAATTTTTAAATTAAATTAAAATGAGTTTTACCCGGATAACTCGATATGAAAAAGTTTTTTAAAAGAAAATACTTTTTTAATAAAGTTAGTTATACATTGTGAATACAATGAGAAAAATCTTCAGTAAGTTAATATGTTTTAAGAAAAAAGTTATATAATTTAATTGAATTCATTATTAATACATAGTTACTAATTTTTATAAAATATTTCAATAAAATTAATTTTAATGTCTAGAAAAAATTAATATGTAACATAGTAAGGCTATTATTTTTAAAATACTTTCATATATAAATTATCGACTGTATCGTCGTTATTTTTGGTTAGGTAGATTTAGATTAAGTCGAGGCTATACAAAATTGTTCGCGATGGCATCAATCAAGCAGTAAATAATATAATAATCAATCATTTCTTGAATCGGAAAAAAATTAAAGAAAAATTTATGAAAATGTATGAAATGTTAAAGAAGGGTAGAAATAATAAAGTGCAATAATAATTTTAGTATAATAACACTTAATAAATTTTGAATTACCTTATTTTATTTAAATTAGATATAGTCGCATTTAAATAAAAATCTACAATTTAATGTTTTTTCGAAAAAACTTAATACTGAGTCAATTTGTATTTGATGTTTAAAAGTCAATATCTGACTATCACAATCGTACAAAGCATCTTTTCCCAGATGATAGAACATCAATTCTCAAATAAAATACCCTATCAGAAAACATTCTTGGAGTACTTCCAGTCTTTCTATCTAAATCTGAAAGAACGAAACTCACGTAGAATGGATAAAAAATCACACATTTTACTGCATACAGTTCTATTTATTTAATGAATGTAAGCATAAGCTTGTAAAGTAAGCAATTTTTCACTGATGGCACGTGATTTTTTTACTCTTTCAGATTTAGATAGTTTATTTAAAGTATGACAGAAATCGATATGTAAAGACTGTCAATTTTTTATAATGCTAGAAATTGTTACAAATTTGGCTCAAATTGATAGTCACTTTATTAGTGATAACGTAAGAAGCATATAAACATCTATATTTTTTTTGTTTAAAGACATTCGAAATTTAAATATGAATATTCATCACCAACTTTACATCAACTCTGTACGCAAAACCTCACTTCTATTCCACCATACTTTTCCAGAAACAACTCGCTTCGCACACGTACTCGTCGTCGCCCAATAATTAGCGCTATCGAATAAACAGCGCCGCCGAAGCTTAAACCCAAGTCAGCCAATTAAGCATCCCCGTAATTTCACATAAACCCCCCCATGAATATCGAAACGAACGGCCTCATCCCCGGCGCTCTTAGCTCCAACAATCGAATAAAATTAGTTAAGCATTGTTTGCCAGTTCGCGCGCCCGATTCATTGAAATTCCGCAGCATTGTCATTATCGATCATGCCCGAATTCCATTAGCAGCTGCACGCGCGACCCAAAATTGCGCTCGGCCAACTACTACTAACTAGCCGGCTAATACAACCTACAGACACACAGATCGGATAGCTACGCCCGTGGGCGTCTATACCCTCGCCGCTGCTGCTGCTGCTGCAAGAGCAAGTTATTTCGGCCGTTATCGCGCCGAATACGAGATATTGGCTGGGAAAAGAGCGGATATCCGCGGCCGTGTGCAGGTGTCGGCCGGAACCGGTAATTCATAGCCGACGAAACCTCTTCGTCTTTCTCTTATCGAGCTACATGTGACGCTCTATCGTTTC
Organism: Eupelmus urozonus; assembly: GCA_900480035.1. NCBI lineage: Eukaryota > Metazoa > Arthropoda > Insecta > Hymenoptera > Eupelmidae > Eupelmus > Eupelmus urozonus. Next base: position 32,562 of record UELX01001547.1, on the reverse strand, counting down.
GCGCTTTTCGTTAGTTCGACGCTTTTTTGCGGCGTTCACTCTCGGCTTTTTTCCGCGCTATCTCTTTTTCTTTCGACGCCGTTCGTTAGTCATATTCGGGACGCGCGGGGGAATTAAAGGAAGGCTTTTACCGGATCTGCCAGCGTAAGCAGCGTTCCAGTTTTTCTTTGAAACGCGGTATGCGCAGGCGATAACGGCGATGTATACTTGAGAGAGCAAACGACGTTGTGACCGGGTGAAATTGTGCACGCCGCGGGGAGATAATGTGACGAACGTGCTTAATCTCTGAAATATGAAATTTCACGCTTTAATAGATCGTAAGGGATATCGTAATTGAATTTTATTCGCAGCCAAGCCAGCTGAGGAGGATCGAGCTCCTTTTTCGCTCTTGGCTCGGCTGTTTCTAATGGATTAGGAGTGAATGATTATGACTTGTTCAAAGTTTGCCTTGAACAGTTTTATTTTTAATTTTTGTTATAGTGGTAGAAAAATCAGAAATGTTTTTATCTATTATTAACTAAAATTTATTTATGGTAAAACTTTATTATCTCAGTTAAAATAAGAAAATTTTTTAAAAATATTTTTTACTATGCACTGTTTAACCGTGCGTATAGTTATTTTCAATAAAGCTTTTTTTACACTCGCAAACTTTATTGTGCTATAAAAATATTAATTTAAAAAACTAACCAATGCATTCTGTACGTTTATAAAGAACGTTCATATTTTACAATTTTAAAAATAATCTAAAAAAAATCTACTGTGTGAACTCATTTTACCTTTTTTTACGTTTAAGCTCTATATTACATGCAACCTTTTTTCAATAATAATCCAAAAGTTACAATATTAACTTCACTTATCGAGAACCATTATAACATATTTACCCTCGCAGCTTCATTATATTACAACCAAGTGTAACAAAAACCCGGCTGGCCATAAATTTTTTAAAATTAATTAAGCGTTTTTCGCGATCGATAAATCGAGCTCGGCAGCCGCCCAACGAGCCAGCTTATACAATAAAACAAGCAGGAGAAGATAATGAACCGATTCACCGTCGCTTTTTGCTTTAAACCTCCTCTGTGTCTACGCCCCTGAAGCAAGGATCCACAGCGCGCGCACAGCGGGGAACTTTAATAAGCACTTTAACGCGCGCGCCAGCGAGATTTAAAAATATACTACACCCCATTATTATACATCGCGTCAGCTCGCTAACTTTACGAGCAAAAACGATTTTTGCCGCAGGTGTGTACACCTACACCCACGCCGCACCGCGAGCTATACCATCAAATTCAGCTCACGTACCTGCCGTCCATTCCTTGATTACCGATGACGCGAGCGCGTCCGTTTCTCCTATACCCTCCCCTTCAGAGCTAGATCTATATATAGCGACTCCGCCCGAGATTAAGACGCGCACACGTCTTGGGGAAATTATTGGCAGCACGCGGAAATGTGCTGCTCGATTATTCGGTGCGCATCTTCCTGCGGCTGGAGGCTGCCCCGGGATGTATCGTTTCGTCGAGCGAATTCAGGAGATAGTTTTCGCGGCGCGCTGCGGTTTCGTTTTAGTGTTATTTTTACGAGTGCGCCGCGTGCGCGCCTCGTAATGTTGGAAATTTTTATGGGGATGCGCGCGCCGGGGCTTCGAAAAGCAGCGATCGCGCGCTATAGATTTTGATGCGTGGGCCGCTGTTCTTTGGCCGCCGCTTTTTTTTATTCGCCGTTTTGAGGATTTTTCGTACAAGGCCTTTATTATCCTGAAAAATTGTGGTTTATGGCTCAGGGGGTGGTTTAAAAGTCGATAATTGAAAATGCAGTTTGAGGTTTTAGTGCCTTTTTTTTCGAAAATGTTTTGAATAAATTTTGCTTTTGTAACGTGTACACGTGAAAGGCTTTTTCAAAAGAAATATGTTGTTGAATACTTTTATGCGATATTCCAGAAATTAGTCTTTGCACTTTAAAAAGAAATGTAATTTTTGTAAAAAATGTGTCTTCTTTTGAACAAAATTGAATCATAATTTTTTTTATTTAGAAGTGGATTATGAATGATTCACTCAAAAGTAGGTTAAGCTTTATCATACCCATTCAAAAAGATAAAGCCAAGAGAATGATGAAAAAGGTTGATTCACGCTATAACCTTCTACATAAACGTACAATTTCAACAGCTCTTTTCTTAATAAAATAAATACAGAAAATAATTTTAATTTTCAACTTTTTCATCCATCTTTGCTTATATCCAGGCAATTCCTTAATAAATCATTCTTAAAGAAAAAAAAGCCCCACATCACTTATAAAAAGCTCCTTCAAAACGCACCGAAAACCCCAAACAATCAAGCCTCCGAGACCTCACCGATCACCCACCGATCCCTCACCCACCACATCCACCCTCGCACGCATAGTCAATAATCGCGCAAGCATGCAAACTCGCATAGATCGCGGCAAGCTCCCCCACGATGATCGACGCATTGTAACGTCGATCCCCCTATAGCGCTATCAAACGCGCTCTAGCGCCGGAATCGACGATTGGCTCCGCCCCCGCCTCCTCCAATGTCGAGCACTCAAAGGACGCGCTCGCGCTAATTCCTGGTATATAGCCCTGGAGAGCTTGCGGGACGATCAGTTCCCGGCGTGTCGCCGGGGCTGGCGCTCCAATTAGGAGAGCCGCGCTCGCGGGATTGCGGCGGGGCATTGATTTTTCAGGATGCCACTGGGAAGTGCTTGATTGGACTTGAGAGTGGCGTTGGAAAAGTTCCGAGCGGGAGTGAATTTGAGAGATGGGGGGAAAATGTTGGGAGAGGTTTAATGGAATGCTTGACGCTTTTGGCGGGTTGATGGAGTTTTTGGGGAGAGAGGTGGATTCGATTGAAGGAGGGATGTGGATGGTTTGTTTACTGAGCATTGAATGCACTGAGTAAAGTATTTAATACTTGATTGGAATGTTTTATAGAATCAAATAAACCTTTTTGATTTAACAATTTTTTAATTCGATAATTAAAATTTTTGTTGTGAGAACTACATTTTTTTTCTCCGTGCGGGTATTTGCTTTGATATAACAAAGTTTCTCTTTTGATGGGTGTAGAGGTCTAAATATTCTATACTGTTTTTTTATTGAATAACTGCAATTGATGAAAATTGAAGAATAAATTGTATTTTTCATATATCTTTTAGTACTTGTGGTATATTTTAGAGTGTTATATTTTATATGAATACCATTTGATCTAAGAAAGTATTGAATTGATGAAACACGATGTGACTTGTGTTATCGTTACTTGTTATCTTTATGTTAGATGAGAATGTCATTTTTGACACAATTTCCTATTTATACTCAATGAAAGCGTCAGCGGAAATCCAATCAGCTTAATCATCGGCAACTTGACACATTCGGAAATTACGATTATGATGATGTCGATAATATGAGTATTCTTTGAATAGAACTCGATATTTCTTATATTTTATTATTTATTTTTTGTATATTTGCTACTTGTATTTGCTTGTTACTCTTAATTCTTTCAAAATCTTAAACTATTTTAGATATTATATTTTTTAAATATTTTTAATCCAAAAAGTATAATATATAAATAATTCTCTTTAATATTTTCAAGGCAGCAATGTTTGATTAAGTCTAAGGCATAGCTAAAATTACTACTCCTTAGCCCGAAGAAAAGCGAAACAGAGAACCTAAATGTTTAAACAAATACCTTCGCAGTATCGATCCTAAGAGCTCCGACATAAAATAATTCTCTCGTGTAATCGGTGATAAAATCAGCTTTGCCCCTAGCGGCAAACAAGAAACTTCTTGAACTCCGTAGCGTCTCCCAGTCGTTATACCCAACTAGAGACCTATCTATACAGACCCGAAACTTCCACAAAGCGCTCGCTTCTCTCACGTCACAATAAAATTTCCCGAATTATAGCGGACACGCCAGTTATAAGCAATCGGCGTCACCCTGACCAAGCACCACTGTTTTTAGCGTCTTGCGCAGAAACGTGAGGTTCATTTAGAAGCGAATTTAAAAGTGGCGCTATTTTTGCGAGAGCTATTAAAAACAGATTACCTTTGTCTTGCATAAAAGGCAAAGGCGAACCTTTGAAATTGACTGGCTTTGATCAATGCTTCGTGCTTTAGACTGAGTATCTACGTACGTTTACATCTGCACAAAGGCGGGCTAACGTTACGCGAGGAGGTGTTTAGTCGCGCCGATTATTATAGTATGTCGAGGCGCAATGTACACAGATACATCGACCGGCAGCTCCCCTTTAATTAACCGGCCTTTGAGAGTTTCTAATTAATAGCAGAGAAACATCTTCGCTGCCGGCAGGCATAATCTATAATGCTGTATTCGATACAAGCTTCCAGCTGAGGGTATATATGCATTTCATGTGTAAGGAGGAACGTTGATAGACAGATATGAATTGAAATTTGAAAGGATATTGAGTGAGCGCAAGCCGCGCCGTTTCGTTGGGCTATCGTAATTTGAAGCGTACTGATGATTCGCTTTAAAGTTCGGACAGGCTTGAAGTTCCTCTGGAATAGTTTCTGATCCAAGAGAGTTAAATAAGGATCGTAATTCTCCTTGATTGAGGGGGGGAATCGTGGCGGTGAGGCTGGATTACTGGTCGATGCATGGGATGAGAAATGATAATTACTTGCTTAAGTGGAGTGTTGTTTGTCATCGATAGTAAGTAAATCTGTTTTTAAACAATTAATCGAGTTTTCTTGAAAGTTACTGAAAAAAATATGCACACCAATCCATATAATAAAATTTATTAAAAATTTTTAAAACAATTTTTTTTTGGCAAAAGTATACATTTTTTTCGAAAATTTAATCGATACAAAGCCGCACAACAGCGTCCCCAATTATATTTCAGTAAAAAAACACCGCTGCACATCTTAAACGAGCCGTAATCAAATCTAATCCCGCCCCCGGCCGTGCTTTTAATTACCCAGGTTAATGAACAAAAACAAGCCCACGGCGAGCAAACGAGAAACCAGTCCCCGATCCTCTCCAGCATCCCCGCATGAGCAGACATCTGCGCCAGGCCGCTCAAAGGGCCCCAGACGAGAAATAGGCTTTGATTTGATTAAAGTGCTACAGCGCGCAGCTCACGCGAATATTTGCCAACGTAGTGGCTTTGCGCAACGCGCGCGGGGCTCGCACAATGAATGTATGAGCAAAGGCGCGGCGAGAGGATAGCATCTCTAAACCGCGCGCGCTCGCGCGATGCATTCGAACGGAAATTGACTTCCTCGCGCGCGCATATACACAGACAAAACGCACATTATCGAGTTTGCACTTGCAGACGCAATCATCGCAGTTGTAATATGCCGACTGTTTACGCGCGCTTGGGCTCCCTTGTGCGCGCGCTCGAGTAGTCTGCGCGGTTAATATGGAGAGGGTGAACCCGCGAGTTTCTCGCTTGTTGATGGAGGTCAATGCTTAATGTTTGTCGGGCTGTTGTAATTCTGGGGAAATTGAATTAAATAATGTTGGCTTGCGTGGGTTTCTTTGCGATTGCTGTGTTGATACATTTTTATGGTTTTTTATTTAGTTTCTACTTTATATTTTTATTTATGTTTTATATTGTTTAGAAATTAATAGCTGTTCAACTATTTCTTGATTTATATACTTTTTAACAATATTGTACTTTTATCAGAACATTTAAAAAAACTATAGTAACTATTTTTGAGATTTTGCTTTTCCTATCTTTGAGTTTCTTTCTATCTCTAAGTATTTAATCGATTCGTCTTTGGTTAACCATTCGACAGTCGCATTCAGTTTGAATCCAATTCAATCCAATTTAATTACCGAACCCATCTCCAACAAAGCCAAATTTCTTCATCGCATTCACGAAAGACATTGCCGTTAAGCCAAACTATCCCCAAACAAACTTAAAAAAAAATCTCCCTCCATCTCAAATATTACACCGCCTCGGGTCTCTCCACCAGATACTAGGAAGCAGCGAACATTAAGTCCCGCCTGGCTCCGCAAAAACAGCGCAGCCGAGGGAGCTTGCGGAACGCGTTTATACGGAGGCGAGCTCGCGCGCTTAGCGCACCGCAGCTCCGACGGCCTCGATGAGCTTCCGCTCATATTAGAAAAATGCAGGAAGTCCGGGCGCGCGTGAGCCTTTTTCGCATGCAAATTCGCGCTCGGGCTCCGTTTTCGCGGCTGCTCCTAAGTGCGCGGCTGTGTGGCTTCGCCGTGAAGGTGTGCGAGGCCGGCTTCTAGATGGCTATCTTAATGATGCGCCGTTTACCTAGCTGCTTGAAAATTTTCTGCGAGAGAAAAAAAAGGAAAAGCGAGATGGATAAGGCGAGGGAGACACGCGATTCCAGTTACAGGCGTAAGTTTTACAGCGTTACGAGCGAGGCCGAGCTGTGAATTGGGAATTCGCGTGGTTGAAGGCTTTGTTTATCGATTTATTTGCTGTCGATAGTGTGATAAATATTTTATGGAAAGTTTTGTGTGTGTTTTTAAATAAATCAGAATTTTTTTAATTACGGTTTATTATCGCGAGCTGAAAAATTCATTACAGAGGATCGTTAAAAAGTGTTCGAAGCGGAGCAATTATGTTTAATAAAGCTGGTTTCAAAGTGTATTAATATATAAAAATATTTAATATCGTATCAAATTTTAATTAAATACTACCATAGTTAATAAATTATAATAAAAAAGTAGCATTATCATATCACCTCTCCTCACGAAATTATCCGGAAAAAATCTTTTAAAACAAAAAATACCTTATAAAAAATATCCTGCATTCCATTCTGCGTGTAAAAAAAATGAATTAAAAATAAACCATACCGTTCACCACGACCTTCCCTAATATTTCAGCTTGTCAGAAAATATGACAGCCGCGTGAGCGAAGACGGGGAGCTCGAGCATCTTGTCGTAAAAAAAAAGTAGTCTAAGAAAAACGAAGAAGACGCAGCGCGACGAAAAAAGGACGAAAATAGCGCTGAACTCGGCCTCGTTCGCGGGGAATTCTCAGTTTGACCGAGAAAAGTTTTTCCTTCTCGGGGGGCAGGCCGCGCGGCTATCTCTCTTTGCGGGCTGGCATCGGCGAGCTCTCGCGAGGTGTCGAAATTACTCGTTTGCCGGAAATGAAAAGTTCTTCTCCTCGCGCGTCCGCCTCCGCCGGGGGAGAGAGAGAAAGCAAAGAGCCAAGAAAGAGAGCAGCTCTAATGGACACGCGTACCTAGCTCGCGGAAGCCCGGCTTTTTCACCTCGTTGACCCGGAGTATGTATTTGATTACCGGAGCCGATAGGAGGAGCGCGAAAATGGGCTTGTTTGCACGCGCTGAGTAGAGTTGCGAGTGTTGTATCTTGATAATGGATGATTAATGTTACGCTGCTGGCTGTCGTTGCGATGAATGGATGTTGCTGATTTGATTGATGCGCAGCTGAGTGTGTGATTGTTTTTGCGCTGTAGTTTATTTTATCAAGGAATAAGAAGTATGAAGCCATGCGCTTTTCTTTTTTCTTTGAAGGGATGAAAGGAAATTTTAATTAAAACTTTAATTAGCCGGTTAATTGCAAGGATTCTCTATTGCGTCATTTTTAAAAGGGCACTTTTACGGATTTACTTTTCATTACTTTTGATAATTCATCCTATTATTTTTTTCATTTCCTATATCCAGTACTTCATTATTGTGTTGAAGAATATGAAAGGAATTTTATTTCTATTTGCCGCTCTGTATTTCTTTGATAATTATTATTTTAAATGCACATCCCTTTATCGAAGGTACTGCATTAATTAAGTTTTTTGAAATTTCATTAATTTTTTATCAAACAATTATACTTGCATTTGGCATAAAACGTGCATTGATATATATATAATTGTTATTAATTTATTCAACTCTGTTATTTTCAAATTGCAAAAGGCTTTTATAATCAAGTTTTAAACAACAGTTACAAAATCAAATTAAACATTTATAAATTTTAAAATAAAATAAATCTTTATTTTTCTAAAAATTGTATAAGTTAATGAAAATTATTGTTGTTGATGTATACTATATTCTCGTAATTTTCCTTTTGTTACCATAATTTGAGAAACTTTTAACAAATTGCGCAATGAAAGTTTATTAGTTTAACCAGTCTTTCCTATTTATTGGTTCATTCTTGTCCATATAATAAATCATTTTTTCAACGCTTGAAAATGAAAAATTCTTCCACATATATAACAGCCAAAAACGCATCGCACTTCGCCCGAAAAAAGGGCTCGCGCAAGCTTTACGAGAAAAGAAAGAATGTGGCAGCTTCTTGCCTGGTGCACTTTGTGTGCGGCTTGGCGCCAAGAATACTATACTCGCTCCTCTTTTATCGAGGTGCTCTTTCTCGCAAAATGCCCGGCATCTTTATTACACGCAGCTGGGCTGCGTTGTCGCAGTCGCGATATTCGGAAGCGGACGTTGGGGTAGGTCTATATACGTACGTGCTGTTTTACGGCTGTTTGGGATTAGAGATACAAACGAGAGCTTGCAGTGTTGTATGTATTTGCGACGTTTTGACGGCCTGCGTTCATGCTTGATAATGAATTTATGGTGGAGATTTCTTTTTATCTATTTATGCTATGCGAGAGAAATAGAAAAAATATAGAAGACTTTTGATTTATAAAATATTTATGTAAGAATAAAAAGCAAAATAATTTTAAAAAATTTTAGTTTTGCAATTGAAAACTGTATTTGAAACTGGTCCTCAACTCATGATTTTCAACTATAAGAAGTAGTAAACAAAACTAGTCAACATTGCGAACACATATTTCACACTCTACCTAACCCAACCAAAAATTAATCCTCTATCAAAACAAATTTTTCCTACTTCCAAAATTGACCCAATCCGGATGTTTCCCCATCCAGTCCCACGCAGACTCACACCCATCCCCTAAACAATACACACTGCCAAGCTAAGCGAAACACGCGAACGGATGCATCCTAACGAGCGCGCAGTTCGACTGTGTGCAGTAGTATAACCCATGCGATTCGCTGAGTCACGCGGAGCGCGCTCGATGAATCGTGTATATACGCGGGACGGATAATGCCGCACGGCTAAATGCTTAATGAGCCCGGTGGTTCCGTGAAAATATTGTCGCCCGCGAAGATATAGCGCCGCGTGTTCTTGCATGAATTACGCGCGCGAAAAGGAGTGTTGTTAATGCGGGGTGAGTTAGGGGGCGAGGAAAAAATGGAGCGTTTATCGTAGTCGAGGTGTATTGTGGAAAAAAGTAGGACATATGCAAGGAGAATTCTTGTTATGGAGATAGTTGTGTGTATAAGTGTATATACTTTGGGTTGAAATTTAATTATTTGAGATGACATGAATTTATTTTAATTTCGAATAAAGTATATGTGTTTGTTTAATCTCATAAGCTTTGTGTTTTATCATTTAATATTTAAAATTTACTAACATTTTCTCGTAAATGAAACATTATTGATAAACTTTGATAATCGGAAATTCCATTTTATAAAATTTAATTAAACTCGTTTTATATGTCGTTTGGAATCTGGAGTATTTGATTTGTACTGCTTCAAAAGTCTGTATCATTTATGAATATTGTTATTTTTTATTTTATAATTGGACAACAAAATAAATTTAAAAGTTTATTTAACTTTACTGCTTAGAAGATTATAGTGAAATATGGCATGTGCTTTAGTTCTAAACTAATTGTACATATCAAATCCAATGAATAAACACAGTTGCAAGAGTAAACATAGGGGATAGCTGAGCAAAACTGTTTAATCTTTTTGATTTTGATTTCTTTTACGTTTGAAAAAAATAGAACAAAAAATTGAAACTAAGGCAGTTAAAATTTAAATAATATATATTGAATTATAAAAAATTTTAAAGAATTTATTTATTAATTTCATAATTTATTTTTTAGATTAAAAAAATTGATTTTAAGGAAATCTCCCTCTATGCGTGGGTAAAATTGCATTTTCAAGGGAAATTTGTTCATACATTTAAAGTAGAAACTTTAGTCCTACCGTATTTTTTATCTGATAATGTTTAAACTAGGATCAAGACCTTTAAAATGGAAAAAAAAAATAAACAGTAAACTTATTTTGTTAAATTTTCAAATTTTGATTGAAGCTGATAAGAAAATTTAAATTATTTATTTTTTAACCGTATTTTAATCTACATTTAAAGACATGTTTTTTAATTTTACGTAACTTTTTGACAGTATTTTAAAATTATTTCTTTAATTTAGCGGTCTTGATCTCAACTTAAAATCGATCAATTAGAAATACTGTAAAACTTATTTTCTACTTATATAACATAGCCTTATGTACAACGTACAAATTTGCTCGGAAATTGAAATTATTTTTCAATCTATATTAATAATTGAATTTTTAAGTTTTTTGAGTCCACTCTCCTCCATACAGCAATTAAAACAAAAGAAAAAAAATCGCGTTCACTCAACCGCGTTTCACTAAAACATCCCGCACAAACAGAAGTCAAACAAATACGCGAAAGAAACCATTAAACAATCTGAAAAAATAAATCTCCGCGAGCCATTTCGACCAATTTGTCCAATAAAGCTCCGTTTTACGCCTTACATCACGCATGCCCACATGCGCCTGAAGCACACTCCAAATAAAGATAATCTCGAAAATTTCCAACCGCAGCGCTCGCCTCTATCTCGTCTCTGCAGCCGCAAAAACAGAAGCAGACTACACTGGCGAACAAAAGCAGGCGAACTCGCAAATAGAAAAAATCTGAATACGCGCACTCGCGCATTAATATATACGAATTCCAAAGAGGAGGCCTGGCGAGTCGAGTATGTGCGGTGGGTGAAAAATGGAGACGCTTAAATGAAAACGCTCGCTCCAGCATGCGCGCTGGGCCCTCTCCTCATTTATAAAATGCGAAGTAAATAGACGCTTTAGAGTCCCTCGCGCGCGCGCGAGCTTTTTTGCGTCAGCTGCTGGCTACTTCCGGCCTCCGCTCACGGGGCACCTAGCCGTATATAAAGCGGCGGCGCAGGTAAAAAAAAGCGGGGGAGAGGAGCTTTAAAGTTTTAATTATTACCATCGCACGAGCGTACATCGGCTCTCTCTTTCTTTCTCAATGGTGCTTTCCATTCAAATTATACGCGCCTCTCATTGTGTTATTTTCATCAGTTCGCTCTTGCTGGCTTTTCAGCTGGCTGCGCGTATAGGAAAGCTCTCGAGGAGTGGAGGCTGGGTTTTTTCAGCTGCTTATGCGGGAAGCGAAGGCGCCAAGGGGTTTCGAGATTTTTACTTTTATTTTTAGATCTGCGGCTTGTCAAAGGAACTTGTCGAAGTTCGTAATTTTTCTTTAGTTCTTTGATCTCTTTGATTTTTTGCTGCGTATTGTGATTAATAATGTTGTGATTCTGTGAGAGTGTCTGTTTGATGTAGGCTTTTGCAATTACTTTTATGGAATTACTTTTGAAGTACCGTCTGTGAACTTACATTAATTATTGCAGTCAAGTTTCTTTGTGCCATAGATCATACGAGAAAAGATAGTGAACATTTTTAGAGAATGATTTTCTCTTTTATTTCTAAATCACCATTTTTGTTTCAATGATGTAGATTCTTTAATATTTTTCAGTCTTTAAAGTGTGATTTACGACGTCCATAAAAGTTTATACCAACCAAAAAATACGCATAAAAAATTGCATATATTTAACCTCTTTTATTCAAGCAATAACAAAACGATATTATACAATAAAAAATACCGATGAAAAGCAAAAATAATACGTGACCAAATTGCATAAATTCCAGTCACCCCATAAGCCTCCCCCAAGAATTGCCGCACTCCTAAGCACTGCGTGCTAAAAATCACCTATATACATACACACACAAGCAAGAAAGAGACAGAAAACGAGAGAGAGAGAGAGAGGAAAAAGGGCGTCGGAAAATCCAGGAGATCTAGGTCACGGGCAACGTCACCGGCGCGGCCAATGAGAAGGAAGCTGGAGCAAGCCGCATGCGCGACCTCATCCGTGCGGGGTCATTCGACTCGGGGAAACTATGTTTGACTTTGCAGGCGCGCCGCCGCCGCCGCGGCTAAATCACGCGGAATTTCGCGGCGCATAAAATAAATTACCCCGAGAGAAGAGAGAAAGAGAGCGTAATCCGCCACCTGGTAATTAGTAATCCGTGAAGCCTCCGGGGGATTCGGCCCGGAAAAACTTTCGACTTGGCTTCGCGGAGAGAGGCTGCGGAGATGTAACGCGCTGGGAAATAAGCGCATTAGTCTTCATTTGTATGCTTATCTCGGCCCGGCCATCTCCAGGCTATTATTGGCTCCGCGCGAGAGGTTCGATGAGGTTGGCTGTGATTTAAAAGAATGATTTGTGGCCCGAGGAGAAAGGGAGAGAGGGAGATTTGAATTTAACAAAGTTTAATTTTGATGAATTGAATCGCGATTCATCTTGAATTCATAGAATGATACATGCGAGCTATTTGTAAGCGATCTGCTTTCGAGGGTTTTATTTGATTTCGGCGTATTTTGGAAATACGTTCGCGTATTTAATTACGGTTTGCGTATGTTTATTAAAATTCCTGCGTACGCAGTGCCAGTTATGTTCAAAAGTTATGAATTCGAAATGCATACGTCGTGAATACCTGAACTTTGTGCAAATTTCGATGCAATATATTAATATTTGTACAACTCGAAATTATATTATTGATGAATATGCTTTCCCGATTTATTTGTTATAATCTTTATAAATATCTTCAAGTTTAAATAACTATTAAATTTAGACAAATTTTAGCAAAAAACCTATCGATAGCCGAACCAAGGCACGTACAAGTTCAAAACTTGTCTTCCTCCTCGAGTGTAACAATTTCTCTTACAGTAGAAACCGCCCTGCTCTAGTCAGACGCCCAAACCCAGCATCTTAAAAAAATCCACAAATACATTGTTTAACTAAAAAAGTTAAAAAAGCACATGTCCTAACCAAAAATTAAAAATTTCTCTTTCCAGAGCACACGTTCCGAGTGACCCTGCAGAAGAGCTCGCGCGGCCTGGGCCTGAGCGTGTCGGGCGGCAGCACGGCCGGCCCCGTGCGCGTCAAGCGGCTCTTTCCCCAGCAGCCGGCCGCCCTGTCCAACAAACTTCAGCCAGGCGACATTCTGCTGGCTGCCAACGGTATACCCCTCACCGGCCTCACCAACTACGTAAGTACCAGCGCTACCGAGACTATAGAGAGACACACTGGCTCTGCAGAGGAGAGACGCCCGGAGACTCGGAACAATGAAGCGAGTGCTGAGCAAGCTGCGGGGACGGGGAGAGAGTATATAGCGAGAGCGCGAGGAGATTTCAAGCTCGAACGCTCCCTCGAGGGCAATTGTGCGGTCGTCCGCGCGCGAGCGCGAGCTACCACTCGATCCTTTGCCACTTCGACGCTCGACACGTAGTTGATCGTGAAATTAATTCGGGAGGGAGGGAGGACAGAGACGGCGCGTCGGCTGCGCGCGAGCTTTAGGGATCCGGGATGTGCGATTGAAAAGCGAGTTGGGACGCTCAAGGGCTTTGGGGTTGGCTTTGTTTTAATTGCGGGCGGGATGGTTTGCTGATGAAAATGTTTTGGTGGTTGCGGTATTTCGTCTTTGGATGGTTTTGAAATGTGGAGTAATTTAGTGCAAGTTTAAAAGTTTTGAGCGAAAATTAATTTGGGAGTTTCGGTGAAGCGTAGTTGTGCAAAAATTTGAATTTAAGCGTATTCATAAAACGCGGTACGCATGCATTCGGCAGCTTGGTTATATTTGAATACATTTTATGATTTTACGTGATCCGTTGCGTACCGCGTGTTTTGGTATATATTTTATCTCGGTAAATGAAAATTTTTAAACTTTTTCAAGATTAAAACATAAATATTTCATTTAATAGCTTTAAAAAAGTCGAGGGAGTACATAAATGCTTTATAAGCTAATACCGTTATATAATCTTTATTCTGAAATAACAATATTGTTTGTTATTACATCCAATCAACTTGGCAGCTTCCCATCCTGCAGAAAAAACGTTTGCAGCTACAGCGATTTTTTTGCTACATACCAACAACTTTTACAATACTAAATGTGTAAATAAACTGAAAAAGTTTTTTTTTGACATATCGGTAACAGAATGTTGCACGAAAAATCCTCACATTTCAACGTTATTCAAAGCTACGGCAATCGAACGCAGGAAGAACCTTCCTTTGGAGTCAGTCATTTAAAATCAAATTAAACGAAATTGTCTACACAGACCGAAGCAAAAAGTTCCAACTCCACTTTTTTACGAACTAATTCAATGGAACCGAGAGCTAACTTGCTGCCCGGGCTCCGCTCTTTTTATATATACACACGCGCTCGCTCGCTTGCGCCACGCCGGAATATAAAGCAAAGGAAAATAAAGAAAAATTGCCTCGACAGAGATAAAAGATTTAATATTTTTTTATTACCTCGTGATTCCCATAGCGATGTCCGTTACACATCTGGCAATTAATAAAAGTAACCACCTCCCTCGGCGCGCGCGCGCTGGCCAAGTTTACAGCCTCGACTCGTAAAGTCCGCGGTCGCGAGCTTTTACGCTTTTATATTTCATTCTTCGCTTTTTCTCTCCCTCCCTCGAGCTTCCATTATTTTTTCCAAACAAAAATTTACGAGGATCCCCGCCGCTCTGCTTTACTACCTTTAAATCATTGGGTTATAAAAGCCGCGCGAAGGAATTGCTTTTGAGCGCCGATCGACGCGCTACGCCCTATGGCTCGTTGCGCAACGAGATCTCTCGCTCTAACCTTCCTGCAAGCCCAATAATTGCTACTAATTCACCGGGCCGATTAGCGCTCGGGATTTTAGAGCGAGCTCTGCGCTTAATTACGAGATCGTTTCCAGAGGAGGGAGGGGAGAAACGTGATCGGGTGCGAAAGACACGGGGCCGGTTTTCTTGCGCTGAGCTGGCTCGTGCCTTGTATTAAAATCGAGGGAGGGAACCTGAGAGCTCTGGTAACTCGAGAGTAAAGCTAATTGATTATTCATACGGACAGGACTGCAATTGGATAAATGGCTTTTTTTGGATTTCATGTGTTGGCCGCGGGGGAGTGGAATTTTTAATAGAGACTGTGGACAATCGGCGTAGGAAAATTTTTACTACTTTGGCGTTGAACATTAAAAGTAAATTTGAAAACGGAAGAACTGAATTCGCATTCTCCTTTAAAGTGAAGGGAAATTCTTGAAAGCATTTTTTAAGAGCTTTTAAAAGCTTAGTTTGAAATACATTATCCAAGACGTTTCATTATATTTCACAAAATTGCGAGCATTTAAGGTAGTATATAAAGGAATATTAACCTTTTTTTGAAAATATATTGTGCTCGTTGAGTGGAAAGGATAGGCTAAAATAAATGCAACTGGAAAAGCTTATCTGAGTAGCATTTTTGAATATATTAATTTTAAATATTCGTAGATAGCACAAGTTATTTTAGAATAAATAATATTTTTCTTTTGAGGTTACTAAAAATCGTTTTACGTTTTTAAGAATTCTAAAATATAATAAATCATATTAATTTATTTTAAAATTAGACGATTAACGGAATGTATGCATGGATTAATTTAAGAGTAATTTTACTAAAACAGGTTTTGCGTTATTGGATTTATTTCAGTTGGTGTCTACTTAGCTGTAAAATGAAATTTATGAAAAATGTAATATTTTTATATTAATTTAAGAGCTATAAAAACTTCTTTTCAAAACTTATATTGTATATAAATAGTTTATGAGCACGAGATAAAATTTAAAGATGCTTAAGAAATTTTTAAAATATTAAATTTTTAAAAGTTAACTAATTTTATTACATAATTACTTAGAATAAATTATCTATACTTCCATTTTTTCACTTTGAAAAAAATATTTATAAATACTTACTACATCTGAAAAAATTCACATAAATTTTCTATACGAAATGGCAGCATTTTATCGGCTTGTGTCTCGCTTTCAGCTGAAATAAATTAGTATTTCAACTAAAAGCTTGTACAGTTATTTAGATCATTAAAGACAAATCATGAAAATCTGTTTTGTACCATGTAGCAGGTTCCATTAATTTGCGGGTTGTAACACATGATTTAAGACTCCATAGGGAGTAATACAAGGATACAACGCCACAGGGAATGCAATGTGGGAAAGCTTATTTTAGCTCCAGTTCTTCATTTCTGTTTATCAAACGGTCTACTACTAGTTATTAAAATTTATATTAAGCAATAAATAACCCAAGAAATTAACTTATATCCTTATAATAAAAACGTACACTCCTCATTTCTTACAATGACTTTTATAATTCCTCTGCTAAACAAGATCGTCGCGAAATTAACAACTAATCAACTCGCCACATACCGCAAGCTCCAAACAATTCAATCCCCCGTATAACTAACAGATCAGCCCATCATAAAACTCCCCTTCCCCGCGCACTCACCTTTCATCCAATCCACTCACCCGCAGTCACCCGCGAATCACCGGAATAATTACCGCAAATTATTCGCACTATTACACTAACGAGCCTCGCCACGTTTCCTGCAATCACTGGCCCTCTCCCTCTCCCATAAACCCGATCCTCTTTCTCCAATTTTCGCAAACAACGCCGCAGAGCTAGGAGCGAGCCACTCACTCGAACACACACCTAATAGGCCTTCATCAGAGCTCGCCCCGCTCGGCCATAACTCGGCCGCGGAACACCCGTCCGCGCAATCAGGCCGGCAATATCTCGAGACAACGGTAATGCCCCGGCGAAGTGCGCGCGCCGCGCTCACGCGCGATGATTGCCATCTCGCGCTCCACTCTCCCCCGCATTAGCGCCTCAACAATGCCATACGCTACATAGACTCGCGCACACACACTGCATTCCCGATGCGCGCAAGCCCGGGCTACCTATATAAGACGGCGCTCGTTAAAGATTTGCATGCCATTAGCATAATGCCCCAGAGTAGGCTTCTCCCGTCCTCTCTCGCTTAGGACACAATCGCAGAGAGACGTTATCGTCGCCATCCTGTCTCTCTTTGAGCGCGCGAACGCGACCGGCATTCCCGAGTCGATGTGGCGCGGTTAATGGGCGAGGCGCGCTGACGTTTTTTTGCGCGCTTTGCGTCATTGTGGGTTTGATGAGGGAAGGAGGCTGAGGGGATGAAATTGTTGAGGTGATTGAGGGGGGCTCGTTTGTTTTATGGCTGTTTTTCGGGAAATGAAGGAAGTCCTTTTTTGCGGTTGGATTTGGGTTGGTTGTGGGTAGTGGAGGAGTAGGGAAAAATCGGCAGGTTTTGGCGCGTTTGCGTATTTTATGGGGTATAAATGATAATTTATTTGTTGCGATTATTTTAATTAAATAATTCGACTGATCAATGTTTTAGTGAATGGGTAATTTAATCGTATTCTCGTTTTAAAAGAACTTTAAATTCAGGCAATTAAGCAATGTTCTTGAATGTTCCGCGTTAAAACTGCTTATTTGGTTGAATAACTTTTAATTCAATTACGCTCCGTTAAATACTTGGCGCCTCTCTATTATCCAAATTCAAATAAAACGGACCGAATCTAATTTCCAGAAAATAACGAGGAAAAGTCACTTGAATCTCCGCCGGGCGTTAAATGCTCAAATCAAACGTTTCGCTCAATGCAAAGCAGCCCGTTCGCCGAAAACTCGAAAACTACTAATAATCCTCCAAATCCGATGAAACAAAACTTTTCCAAAAGCAAAGCCAAACAATGACCACTAAGCCATTCACCCGGCGCAAAAACAAATCCCCGACTCAACGAAACTCCACTCCAGCCTCCATTAAAATCCCATTCGCGCGAATTCCATTACACACCTTTTCTCTCACGCTCCTCGACCATAATGCCTCCTAACCATAAATTTTTTTTCCTCCACACTGCGCTCGTTAACGTCTTCCTCTTTTCTCTGACGCTCTGAGTATAACAGCTCGCTCGCGCTTGTGTACATGCAGCTACATACGATGCCTACTTGTTGCAGGAGGCGCTGGAGGTGTTGCGCACGACCGCCTCGACGGTGGAGCTGGTGGTGTGCCGACTTCCAGGCGAGTCGAACGGGACACAGCCGGGGGCGCAGCAGCAGCAGCAGCAGCCCCCGCCGCCGCCCACGCGGCGCGACAATCCGGGCCTGACGCTGAAGATACCGCTGAATCCCCTGCCACCGCTGGACGTCGAGCCTTGCGGGGTAAGTTGTTGTGTTTTGTGTTTTTGGGAAGAGAGCAGATTTGGTTTTTTTAAATGAAATATTGTTGATATGTTTGAAGAGGTTATATTCGTTATGGAACTGCCAAGATATTTAACATTTTTATCTCAAAATAGGAAATTTAGTTATTCATGCAATTGAGCCAACTAATTTAGATATGTAATTGCGGCGTAAAAAGAAAATATTTGTTATGAATGTTATTCTTACCATTATCAAAAAGTAAATTTCTTATGCGTAGATTACAAAATGGAATTTTAAAAATTTGTATAATGTAAGGTGCTTAATATTGTTGAATTTTCTTAAATATCTTTTTGCAAGAATAAAAGTTTCACAATTGTTTTTTTATTACTTATATAATTACAAAAATTTTTTTTAAAATATCTTTCGAAATATTTATTATATTATGTTTAAAAATTATCTTATTAATATGTACTACGCAGTTTTTTGCAAATAACCACTATGCAGGGCTAACCAACTTTCTTGTACATATTTGTTTTCTGTTGTATAAGTCTTAAGCTACTTGTCGAATCTAATTCAATTTTTTTACTTATTTATAGCTGTTACTTTAAATAATTTAATTAAGTTAATAAATATATAATCTCTATATTTATGTATAGTTTTATGATTAAGCTATATTATAAAATTAACTTAAACTATAAACATTTTTTTAAATACATTCCTTCGGTAACAGATATTTTAAATGATTTATGTCAATTTCCTATTAATTTTAGAAATTATATATCGTTTTCAAAGTCCTCTGAGATACTATAGATACCCAATTATTTCAAGGGATAATGACTACATATTATCCAGAATTGACAGAGCTGTTTCTCGTCCATGTTATCATTGTAAATTATAATAATCGATTTCGATATTTCAATATTTCAAAATTTAATCATGTGCATATGAGAATAACGGATATTTTTTCGTCAAAACTTATTACATTAGGATGACCGTATCTTCTTAATGGAGCCCTTAAGTGTAGCTTAACCTAAATTCAAAAAGAAAAATCTCCTCCCTCAAAATCCAAATGACGTATAATCAAGACCCTTCAAAAACGTCTATCGTCATATATATGAACGCATTTGTCAAGCTAAGTGATGCGCATTAATCTCTCTCACACCGTACTTCATTTTCGAAGAGACACATTTGATTATCTAGAAAAATCAATAATTCAGCCGCTCCGAGTTCCTCTTGAAAATCCCGAATAATTTTTGGTATCTGAAAAATTGATTTTATGTCAAATCATTCAGTGCTTTTCAAAACCGATTCATTATTCTCCACTTCCTGATAGATATTTCTACGCCGATATTCATGACTTCCGCACAACTACCCAATACCAATCACCCCAAAGAAAAATCACCAACAACTACCTCAACCACCAAATCCAATAAATCACACTTCACCCCAAACCTCTCAAACCCAGCCTTCTTCAAAACTAAACCATCGCCCTCGACCTTGCAGGAATTCGACATCGAGATGACGAAGGTGGCCGGCAGCCTTGGCTTCACACTACGCAAGGCGGACAGCAGCGCCCTGGGCCACTACGTGCGCGCCTTGGTGCGCGAGCCAGCTCTCAGCGACGGCCGAATCCAGCCAGGCGACAAAATAATCGCCGTCGACAACGCGCCACTGTCCCCGCTTAGCCACGAGGAGGCGGTCTCCCTGCTCAGACAGTGCGGCCCTACGGTTAAGCTGAGGTTATACCGTGATCCGGCTCAGACGCCTGTCTCTGCGCTCTCGCCCACCGAGTTCCAGCTCCGTCCTACCAAGACCTGTCTCAGGTGAGATATGCTGTTTTTGAAGATGAATGGTTTTTTGTTTGGTACGGG
The DNA here is from genome assembly GCA_900480035.1 of Eupelmus urozonus. NCBI lineage: Eukaryota > Metazoa > Arthropoda > Insecta > Hymenoptera > Eupelmidae > Eupelmus > Eupelmus urozonus. Next base: position 12,556 of record UELX01001547.1, on the reverse strand, counting down.
GATGCATTTTAAAGGTTTCTTTTAGTCGTGGATTTGGCGAGATGAAACTTTGATAAATGTTACGGGATTATGTGCTTGATTATTTATTTATAGCTTTTGAATGAATCGAATGTTCCAGGCGTGAATACAAATAACAATTTTGTATTGAAATGAATCTGGGGTATTGATAGAATAACGAGTAAAAATATTTTACAATTGTTCCAAGAGCTCTCTTGAGAGATAAATTTCAAATGTATAAAAGAGAGTTACCCGGTAAAAACAGCTCTCAAATGTAATAACTATAAGTTTTTCGCTCTTACTGTCAAATGATGGTAGTTCAAATAGTGATTCACGCCATATTCAGTATTTTTATAGAAGACATTTCAAAGTCATTTTTCAACCTTTTCAAATGAAAAAATAATCACATATTTTCTTGACAAAATTATTTTTAAAAAGATTACAATTTATTTAAAAAAAGGAGGTGTTAAAAACATTATAATCAAAATAATCGAATACAATCGTCCCAACAACACAAAACTCCTGCATACAAAATTTTTAACTAAAATTCATACCATAATTCATTACACCTCCAAGAACCATAAAACACCATCACACTCAGCGAGCTTGATAACAGTCAAGCACCCGTCGTACACGAGGCTCTCGAGATAAAATAGAGCAAGCCGACAACCATAAGAAATGAAGCGGCGTCATGAGTTTCATTATTTCGCTCCGAAAATGCATCCTCCTCGGACTAAGCTCGCTAAATTAATGACTCCCGGCGACTTGGTTCTATCAAAAGATTTCTAAAACACGAGACGCCGCGCGAGAGATAAGCGCACCACGTCGAGTAAGAAAGATAAAGAGAGCAATGTGTGACGCTTGTTTTCTTTTTTTTTTTTTCATGTCAACAGACAAGAGGCCGTCGACATGCTGTGCGACTTGGCCTCGCGAAAACTGTCGCCTGGCACGTCCTCGGGCTCCAGCAGCTGTCCCCGGCAGTCGTCCGGCACATCCTGCCACTCGCCCAGAAGGCTGCGCCGGCCTGGCACTCGCTCCTCCAATGCCGACACGGACGAAGGTGAGCCGAATTTTTATGCTGTTTTTTTCGTCGGCTGGATTGTTAATGGGTTTTTCGTTATTTTATATTTGGTTTATTATTGTGTTTTTGGTTTTATTTATGGTTAATTTAGACAGTAATTTATAGTGATTTGAATAGAAAATTATGTTGGTTATAGTCAGGATCTAATAAGGTTGCGTAATTATTAATGTAATTGTTGTTAATTAATTAGCTTCAATTTAGACCCTATGTTAGACCATAACAAAAATTCAGTGGCTCTAATTGATTTTCTAATCAAACTTTATTTCTAAATATTAAAGAATAAAAGAACCCTAAGAAAAAATATATATTTTACTTCTACTATATTATAATTTTTTAACATTTAGTATACACAGAAAACAATCACCTCTGTTTTCTCTCGCAAACACCGCCTAACAAACTTGCTGATTCAAACAAAAATCAGTCCCGCAGTTTACATCCCAAATAAAAAGAAAAAACAACTCAACAAAACCATCCACCCCAAAAACTAACTAAAACCTCTCTTCCGCCAAACAAACAGCAGCGGGCAGCAGCAGCGCGAGCCAGCGCGCCAACAACCGTCACTCGCACGGCTCGACCCTGAGCCAGGAGACCTCGGACTCGGACCAGTGCTCCATCAAGACCCAGATCACGAACTCGCAGCCGGAAACACCGGCCAACGACATAATCGAGCCGCCCGCGCTCTACCTCGTCTGCGACTCGAGCGACAACTCCTGCGCCACCGTCCACCGAGCCGGCAGTCATCACCATCACCATCACCACCATCAGCAGCAGCAGCAGCAGCGTCCCAGCTTCCTCGATCTTCAGGGCGCGCCTGAGAAACCGCGCTTCCAGTTCAGCGTCGACTCGGACTGCAGCGACTACACGGGTCCAGTTATCGTGACCGATAGCGATAACTCGGCGAATCTAGATTACCATCACCTCGGGCCGGGAGGAGGCAGGGGACTGTCCAGCGACGAGCAGGACACGAACCTGCCGACGGAGCCGGCCTCGATGCCGCCGCTGCTGTCCAGCACCAGCAGCACGAGCACGGCCTTTAGCTACAAGAATCCGGCCTACCAGAGCGCCAATCCGGCCTGCAGCAGTGGACAGCAGGCTCAGCCGGAGAACGGCGAGGGCAAGAGCAAGATCTCGCATTCCAGCGAGCAGGATATTCCAGGTGAGTCGGCTATGAAGGAGGATGATGAATTGCGTTATGGCTTCGCTGGGAGCGCGAGGGTTCAGTGAAATGGGATTTTTCGCGCTGTTTTATTTTGCGCGCTGCGGGAATGTTGAGCGCTGATGATTTTTTTTTTGGGAGAGGGATTTGCATGTTTGATTTGTTTGATGTTTTATTTGGGAAGGTTTTAAAGAGAACGGAATTTCGAGATAAATGTGTGGTGTTTTTTTTTTCGGATATCATTTGAAATTCTGAATATTTTAACAAATATTGGCAGGCTTTTTCGCGTAAAAATCTCACACACTTTTGTTTTATAATTTTTAACGGTTTAAATCGTATTTGTTTAATAAACATCAACAATTTATAAAGTAATATCGATAAAGATATCATGGTTATTAAATTATATCATTTCGGTATTTGTATAAAACTTCATTTTTATATTTATGTCTATTTTATAAACATAATAAATATACCAAACAATATTTGCATTAAGATTAAAATCATAAATTTCAATTTACATTCAGTCGATCTTATTACAAATAATTAAATAAATAAATAAAAATGGCCATCAAATAAAATGAAAAACTAAAATTTGTTCATTTACCAGGTAAAATTATGGGTGCTGATGATCCAGGCGGCAGCAAAGGCCTATTGAAATGGAAAGGTGTGATGTTTGCACCAAGTGATACTGACGAAACCGACGGAAGGTGTAGAATACAAGATGAGAGGGATGCACGGGAATCAGCGGCCTTATCAAGCCTCCATGAACAAGGACACGAGGTAAGAAAAAAATTTACATTTATGAGATTTTTAAAATATGTTGATAATTGTATTTAATTTTTTATTTAATCAAAAGAATACTATAGTTTTTATCATAAAAGTATGTACATATCTAACAGAGTTTAGAACTTAGAGTTCCAAGAACAAAAATGACAAAATTATATCAAACTACGTAACGTTTCTATTTTATATAAACTAGATAGTAGACAAAAATTAAAAGTAATTGTACAAAGTATATTTAAATTGAAAATTAAAATTATTTTATGAATGTAGGTGTTCATGGTTGAGCTGACACGAGGATGGAATAGTCGACTCGGTTTTAGTTTGCAGCCGGAAGGAGAAAATACAGTGATATCCGTAGTTCATCCCGATAGCGTAGCAGCTAAAGATGGAAGACTTAGACAAGGCGATGTTTTAATAATGGTAAGTCAAGTTTTGATTCTAAATAGTTTGAAATAGTTGACAATGTATTTAAATTTTACGAATAATTTATTTATACAGATTAAAACAGAAATTTTGCAATTATTAGTTTAAAATAATTCAATCAATGATGTTTAGATAATAATTATTCTATTAATTATTAAATTACTTACTATAAGCAAATTAATTATATTCAATTAAATTTCAAAATTAATATTAATTAAAAATTAAAAATAACTTATTTAGAGTAACTATAAAATCACATGCAGTAGTATAAACGTACTCAAATAAATTTTCGAATATTTATGTAACAAATTTATATAATAAAATAAATAAATAAATATTTATTTTACCAATGGTACAAAATCCTAGTAATCGTTTGTGTTTTTCAGGTAAACGATGAAAGTGTAGAGCACATGCCGACGTCCGAGATAATCGACCTGTTGCGCAAAATTCGCGGGTCAATAGGCATCACGGTGTTGAGGCGCAAGAAGGAGGACGCGACGTGATCTTGAGAGCTGATTGCCTGCGAGATTGGAGTCTTTTAAAGAAAAAAAAAATAATGAAGCGGAACTTCCTCTAAGCAGTTCCTGTTGTTTTCTTTTCCTGCGTGTCTCACACATTAAAATAATAACAATAAAATAATTAAGTGCTTTCTTGCGACTTTTTTCTTTAGGCCAAAAAAAGCTCGCAAGGAAATATTGTATGATGTACTTTGTGGAGCTTTCGTGATCGAATTGAAATTCGGACGAGAAGCTCGATAAATGAATAGACTGATAATTTCAAGCAATAAAAGATGATTAATTTAGTAACAATTCTAGGGATTGTACATATGATTGCGTTAATTGTATTATAATTATGTAATTTAACAGAAAAAATTGTCGATGTCGAGTGCCTAGATGCAAAGAAATCAGAAAAGAGTTGCGCAAACGTCCGAGCGCATCTCTGATTCGTCAGAATAGAAACGAAATTGATATAAAATTAAAATGAGAGAATATTTGCTGCCGACGAAACGAGCTCAAACAATAATTAATCGAGTAATCAAACTCTTAGCTAATCAAAAAGTATATATACGAAAAAATTCTATTATAGTTACGAAGGATTAACGCCTTCTTGTAAATAGATGTTTTAAAATATCTCGAAATCATTAAATGCCAATATTGATTATTGTAAAACTTTCTGATTATTTTTAAACGTGAGATTTTAGCGTACTGTCACGAATATTAGGACAGGAGTAATACTAAGTTATCAAAGAAGTAATAAAAAGAATTTTTATAACTAGCCATTAATACCTTGTACCTTAATTTTATAAATAATAAATCACGTTTTAGCATCGATTAAATGTTTTCCTGTAAGTCATTAGTTGATAATGCTTTTTTACCAAACTTTTAATGCATCCTTTTTATTATTTTTTTGATACTTGTATTCGACTTGTCTTTAGTTGCTTTAAAACTTACGAACATATCACACGTTTGACAACCTGTCTTTGAATTTTTCTCACAACGTTAAAAAAATGGATTGTTGAAATGAAAAAAATATATATACATATAACGATTTCTAAACGTCTGTCCTTTTCTGCCTGCACTGTGGTCCATCAATCGAAAAAAAGAATGAAAAATAATGCCACGCGAGTGTAGAATATTAGTATACATTACGTATGTTCAATGAAAAAAAAATCTAAAGACTATAAAAGTAAATGTCGAACAATATAGAAAAAACGCGCGTTTTACCCTAGATAGCGAGCGACAATTCAAAAGTGAGACTACACGATATTCTCGCTAAAAATATACGAAAATATATAATAACAGATTTATCGAGAGGCGAATGTACACATTATAAATATATTTAATGAATGTGATAGTTAGTTCTATGATAGAGCTGTCGTTAGAGACCTTTGAAAAATGCTTTATCAAACGTTATAACGATTTAGCGAAAAAAATTAAATTATGTATATCTATAAAGAAATCTTATCGAAATACCAAAGTATAAGCGTGTAAATAATCAAAGACATTTATTTTAATTCTATGCGCCTTGAAACACGAGCTCATTATAATGATTATAAATTATTAAAAGATTGCCAGCTCTTTGTTTTCGCATTGTTGAAGTTAAATGCCTTTCTGTCAGACTGCGATGTTATCCTGTATCAAATAAAGTTCAACGTCTTTCGCATTTTTTTTGAGTTTTTATTCCATTTCCCCTTGCTCTTATTCTAAATTTTTAATTTTTAAATAAAACTCTAAGTGTATATTATTTTATCATTAACAAAAAATTAAGAAACTAAAGCCATCATATAGTATAAAATATTAATTTATTGCTTATAAAAATATAGATCAAACTTAAATTATAGGCTCTGCCTCAATCAATGATTATACATATATACACAATGTTCGTCAACATAAATTTCGATCCGAAGCACCCTGACGACGTCGCACAGGCCTTTTCGGTGGATTTTGTAACTCATCCGTCGGATTAATCTTTGCCCGTCCTCGACGTCGCTTTAACGAGCTATCCGTAGAAGCGGAGTTCCTTAAACTATCTGGCGATTCACTATCATACAATTCTTCAGACTCTTTCGTTATTTTTTCGTTGTCTTTCTCGTTTTGATTTTCCGAAAATCGTATTGGGCGATTTCTTTTTCTTACTGGACGACGCACCGTATTTTCAGTTTCGGGTAACAAACTATTTTCATTTGCAGTAGCGGCATTATTTTCTTTCTCCGTTTTTTCGTCATTATTATGAATAGAAATATTTAGAGTTTTATTGACTGTTTGTTCTAAACTTTGAGAATCATTAAGACCTGCAAAAATTAATAAGTAGATTATTTCCAAATCGTTAGAAATGTTGGAAATTATTTTATACCACTATAACCTAAAAATTCTAAATTTAAGATGATTTTTCATCTCTCATGGCATAAAATACGGTTTGATACTGGTGCGTAAGGTGATTTTTGTCTCGTGAGACTTTTTTTGCCTGAGCGAAGCTTCATTAACCACCTTCAATAATCACCTTCCACATCTGTACCGAAATGTACTATTATGTATTTTCTTACTTACGTGTATCTAAACAATCATTAGAACTGTCGGCGTTCAGAATGTCGGAAGAAAAATCTTCGAATGAATTATTTAAGTTATTCGTAACAATTTCTCCATTAAAATTTGTTTCAGGTACATTTTTATCACAGGACAAAATATTTCTTTTTTGTAAATCACGTTGACGTGCATCATCATTTATCTTAAAACTGTTATTACTTTTTTCTTTTTCAATTGTCTTAGTTTGTTTTGGAGCTAAAATAAGAAATATAATAAATAAATTATCATGCTACATGCCCAGTCTGAAAAAAAATTTAAGTACCATTACATACGCTTATCTGCAAATTCGTTGGAGCTATCATCACATGAAAAATCATGAATTATAGAATTGCACAGGTCCCTGGCTTTAGCTTCTCTATTATGGTCTTCCATTGATTCTTTATCTGTTGTTACAGAAGTTGTTGGTATATGAGAACTAGATTTACTTAACAATTTATCGTTTAATTTCACTCTTTTACGATTTGTATTTATATTTGCCACTGGACTTGATGGCACATCATCATCTGTAGATTCATCAGTTGGCATTTCATATGGGTTTGTAATTTTTAAAGGCATTGATTCTTTAATTTTATTCTTATTACTATTCCTAGTCCTTTGAGGTCTCTTAATAGGACTTGTTGAAGCACTTGAACTGCAATCATTTATGTTTTCATAATGTTGTAATAGACAGCTTTCGTCTGAATCTGAATTGGAGTCTTCAAAAGCAATCTCAGCTGATGGATTGAAAGTTGCATTTTCATCATTTTCTGTAATGTTTTTTGAAACATTTTCAGTATTCTCAGAAGTAGATGGCTTATTAATAGAACTGTCAACTTCATTACTTTGCTGAATTTCCTTTTCTTTTTCCATTTTTCTTCGATTTCTAACTTCTTCAATAAGTTTATCGAAACTTGATTTATGAGTTTCCCCTAAAAAATATGATATGGTATAATTTTATAACAAAAGAATCCTTAAAAGTTATTTTGAAATTTTTTGGACTTACTATATTTTGTTTGTGCCTCTTCAATTTTTTCTTCTTTGGCATTTTTTTCAATTTGTAATCTCTATAAAATATAAATAAAAATATAAACAAGTTATATTATGGTGTGTTGTTTGAAATGAAATTAATATAAAAATACTTGTAATGCAGCTGCAGATACTAGAAAACTAGTCATATGCCGTTCTTGTCTTTCTTCGGCTTCACATTGTTTTATCAACTCCGCTATAGGTCTGGGATCTACTTTATCACATTCTGTATTATAAATTGTGGAATATCTCGTAAATCGGCTTTCTAGAGCTCTTCGATCTCCTTGCGTTGACAATCCAAGTTCTTTCATTTTTTTACGCAATTCTGCATCTTTCATGACACGAAGAACTAATTTTGGAAGAGGTGGACGTTTTTTTGTACTGAAATTAATAATTAAAATGTTATCAAATATTTTTATTAGAATTCATAAAATTTATTAAATATTTAAATATTTTATTGTAAAGAATTCAGATGGCAGGACTAGATTAGAAGCTAAAAGTTAACAATATATTTGTCATCAAAAAGTTATTTTTTTTTTATTAGAATAATAAAAGTGAATGTTTAAATTACTATAAATTATTATATTTTCATGTAATTTAAGCTAATAAATTATTAAATTACATCACTTTTATGCATTTTATATACAACAGCTAAAAATTATACTACTTAAACAAAATTTTAAGAAAACAAAATTCTTTGTTACAAATATTCAGAACCGATAAACCTAATGAGCTTTAGATTAAATATTATTTCTTGTTTCGTGTCTCTATTAATTATCTTTTGAGACTTTTTTATGCTTAATCTGTGAATATACGTTCAATAAAAGATAATGTTCAGTTTAAAACTTATTAGGTTCGTTGGAGTTACGTATTTTCAATGAAAATAGTTTTTGATTTTGATTGTGTTCAAACAGTTACAATCTACAAAACAGAAATTAGTGAAGTAAATGATGTTTTTATCACCTTAAATTACTTAAAAATATATTAATTAATAATAAATAAATGGATAATAATAATAAATAATTTTTTTCTAATTTAATCAAAAGTCAAAAGTAGAATATTAAAAGAGATATATTGATACTTACAACTTTTCTTTTAGTTTTTCTTTCTCTTCTTTAACCTTTTCTTGATTTTCACGTTGAAGACAAGCATCTAAATGCATATTTACAGTGTACTCAGGAATTTCAACTTTACATACAGGACAGGGAACCGACTTTGGTTTTTCAACCTGTTTTACGTTTACTACTTTTCTTTTCGGGGTATTAAACATTTGTGCAATAGTTGGTATTTCTTTTGATGAAATGCTTTTGGATGTACTTGGACTACTTGTACTTGGACTAGAAACACTACATTTCGAAGTACTAGCAAAAGGTGATCGAGCAGAAGGTGTTTTCGGCTCACTAATTTTTGGTTCATTATTGATTTCTAAAATTTTGGGAGATCTTGGCAACTGATTATTTCTTGCTGGTCGTACTGGAGGAGTACTTGGTGGTTCTTGCTTTACACATGGTTCGCCTTTTATTTTGTTGTATACAGCTCTATTTTCTACAAGACTTATGATTTTTTCTCTAATTTGAAGATAATATTGAATTAGGCTATCCATTACACGGTTTATATACAAATCTTTTTCGAAAAACACTTGAAAACAAGCTGGGCACTGTGCTTTGTAATGTAAATACTTCCGAATACAGAGGGAACAATCTGAAAACAATAAGTATATGATAAATTTTTTTTATAATTTATTTAATGTCAATATTATTAATAAATCATGTTTTAAATAAAAGGGTATTTAGATTAAAAATGTTTGTTTCATATTTGAAAAGAAAATTATTCATCTAATGAAAACTTACAATTATGTGAACATGGTGTCATTACTGAAGTGTCCATATACTCATAGCAAATTCCACAAACCATTAGTTCTTCCATTCTCTGTATAATAAAAAAGAAACAATGACACAACAATGAAACAAAGGTATTGTTTAGACTTTGTTAATGAATAAAATTTGTGAGAGTAAACTTAATAATAAACATGAAAGTAAAATCTTCATGATAAATAAACTAATGAATCAAGTTACTGTAATATACCCACCTTTAAATCGCTATATTCATCGGGCCAAGCAATTTCTCTTACTTTTGCCATTGTGAAGTCTACTCTTTGAGGTTAGTCAAACATAAATTTATACTGCTCCAATGCGGTCATGAGTATATACTCTTTCCTCCTCTTCTTCACTGTATTTTCAAGTCCACAATAAAAAACATTTGAATCGAAAAAGCATGTTTTTAAACTTAATGCATAAACTGTTCACAACAATATAAAAATAAATAATGTAAAAGTAAGAGTCAGTTGCTTCTCATGTATACGACTTTATGGCAATGCACAGTTGTAAAATGTCAGCAGCCCGCCTTTTCCGAGGGAAATGCGCGCGTACAACGCGTTGCAGTCGCGCGCGATGTTTTTAAGAACGCGGTGCATTTCACCCGCGAGATTTGAAATATGTTTTTTTTATAGAAGAACTCAAAATTCAATGTAAATTGCAAAATAAATTGGAAAACAAGCTTCTTATTTTGTAAAACTTCTTTCGAATAGAGCTATATATGTACACATAGTTCTTTCTTATTCTCAGATCGATCTGCCATCCGTTGAGTGGTTGGATTTATAGATCGCCCTGCCTGAGTTATCTGTAATGGATGATTGTGTTACATCCAGGCTGCGTAACAGATAACATTGTTTGATTATTTGATTTTCACGCGTTCCCTCTTTAGGTTGTGAGCGAGACCTGCACGGTCGGGGCAGCAATCGAGTATTCGTACGGAGGCTGGCGTCGAGAAATGCCGCGTGCCGCGAGATTCAAGCAGGTATTTTGAAACTGTACTAACCTCGGCGAAGGGTGCTCCTCGTGCGCTGGCTCGTGCCTTCTTGGGACTCGGGCTTTTATTTGAAATAAAACAAAAACACCGATTTTTAGGATTTAGTTTTATAAGTCTTTATTTCAGCGTTTTCTTTTAAGTAAAAGTTCTATACAACTAAGGCAGTTTTAAAGTAAGAGTGGCGCGGACAAACGTACGCGAGTACTTCCAAAATCCTAGTGACGCTGGGGGGTCGCAGGCCGCCTTTTTATACAGGTTCGTTTTTGTTAAACAACGCGCGGACCAATGGCTATAGCGAGTGTTAACAACAAATTTGGAAGTTAATTCGGGAGTAGGGACGATAGCTTGGGAAAAAGTCGGACCAAGTACGGCGAGTCAAGGTGCGCAGACGTCAGTGATTAGATTACTCCGCCCTCTGTTTGCCCTGATATATATTTTGTGTTTGATTTCTTGCCGCTCTTCCTTTTCTGGATGAGAGCCCGCCTCGCGTGTTACTCCGCCCTCTGTTTGCATTTTGGATTTGCACCTCCCGCGAGCTTCGTTGATTGGGTGGGCTTAACCTCATTCGACATGTGGGCCTGTTTTGGGCCTGGAAAAGGTTACAGCCTCAGGATGTGACAGTTGCTTATGGGCCTTGTTATTACTCTTATATCTGGATGTTCTCATAGATCATTCTATCGTTGAATTGAATACTGTTATTGCAGGATTAGGTATTTTATATGCTGAAGGTTGTAATATTTGAATATTTTTCTTCTTTAATAGTTATAATAAGCACAGTTTTATAAAAAATTATTCTTAATGTTCATTCTCTATAATATTAAAGGTTTCACACGACCTTAATATCTTTCTTAAGTCCTCTTAATCATTGATGACTGAAACAATAAATAAAATGTTTGTACTTAAATTGTTAATCCGTTTACTAAACGCGAGGATACTCATAGAGATCGTAAATCCATGTGTTTGTTACGTTTACGCGCGCCAAAAATGCGCGCGCTTTTCTTGTTGGTCATGAAGAAGTTTTCATTTCCGACTTATCGACGAAGACTACCTAACTTATCGACATTAGAAACATCATGGTGACACGTTCGATTTTTGAAATAATTTGTACTGTTTACAGTGGATGGCGGTAGTATTGTATTTTTTAAAATAATATGAATTTTCACTTAAAATTTGGTAATAAAATTCTTAAATGTAATAATTGGATCTATTAAAATTTAATTTTCGTAGTTAGGAAATCGGACAAACTTGAATGGATTTACTTCCAAATTTGAATATGAGTCGCAAATCCTTCAGAATTTTTACACTTTAACATTAGAAGTCCCAGTTATTAACATTAAGTTAAGTCACGATATATTTAGATTCCTTGACTATCTACTAGATTCTATTCTAAATTTCTTTCTGTGTATATAGTTAATGAATCTACGACAACGCAGGGAAAATGATGTTTACTTAGAAAACTTTTTCTAAATAAATTGACTAAGCAGTGTGCTTAAAACAACTAAGAAGAATAATAATGATATACAAACAGTTTAATTAAAATAAATATTGAAACAAGAAATAAATTAAATAAATAATTTATATTAATATTTGTTACTTCTACCAACATTCATAATTTTTGAAAAAAAAAAATTTTTTTTAATAAATAATGAGCTTTGTATGAAAAAATAATAATTTCATGGTCTAGCTATTCATATAAGAATCTTAAAGTATATGAAATACATCACTAGATTCTGTTGAAAATGAATCTATAGAAAATGTTTTTGCTTTTAAATTTTAAGCAATATTTCCTTTAAAAAAATATAATATATAAGATACCTTTTGGCTTCAATTTTCATGTTTTATACTATTTTTCGAGTTTACTCCTTTTAAGCGAAAACTTAAAATACTGAGAAATGTAATAAACAATTTAGATTACTTTAACATTGAATTTTTAGAGTACTTTTTCTTACAAAAAGTTGAGTCGGCATAAAAGTGTGATATAACTGTACATTATGCAGCAAGGGAGTAAAGTCGCAAATTATTCCCGAGGGTGGCTTGCTGCCCGAGCGTAGCGAGGGCAGTAATTACCCGAGGGAATAAATGATTTTATCCACATCTCAACTGTAAAAGCCACTTTATTGCCCTGAAAAGCGGGCATAAAGTGACATATTATTCCCTCGA
>UELX01001546.1:24890-42083 GCA_900480035.1 Eupelmus urozonus | reverse complement strand
ATATTTTTTTTAATGGTCAAAAAACTATATAATTTGAAAATGTCGGTAAAGTAGGACTATCCGACCCCATTAAGGATTTTGACAATTTTTCGTCCTCAAGAAAAAGCGTATTTTAGCCTTATGCTATAAAATTTAGAAAATAAATCACTCGTTAAATTTTTGCTTTAATGTTCGGACATTTTAGGTTATGTATTTGCATTTTCTCTTGATCAAAAATACTTAAGTAATAATGTGTTTTTATGCAAGAAATAGATTTGTAGTAAATTTTTAATTTACACCTGAATGGAAAATGGTATTCTATAGTCTAAAACAAAATTCTAATAAAATTTTACATCTACTATGTTAGACAATGGATCAATAGATTATTCAAAAGCAAAACTATTTTTAATTTATATCTAAACTTTTTTATAAAATATTCTATAATCTGATTGAAAAATAAATAAAAGAATAATGTGACGTAGGTTTTTCTAAGTGGAAAAGAATATAATATTTTTAAGGTGATATGAAATAAAAAATGTTTTAGAATATTTACGTATAGTAAAATAGATGTACTTTTAAAATAAAAATCAGATGGTGTTTTAAAATCTCACAATAATAAATACACACACGTTTAGAAAAAAAGCGAAAACATTAACATTCGACCGGGGACACGAAAGAGCGAAAAGTGTTAAAAAGTTAAAGTCAAAGACTCGAGAAGAGTGAAACAAAAGCCAAAGAAATAAGTTAAATCCGGCTGAAAATATCTGCTTCCATCATCCTGATGCACCTCAGCCTCTCCACCCCCACTTCAGCCGACAAGCCTCCGCTTCAGCTCATACCTGCTTCTCTCATCTTGAAGGACAGCTCCTTACCTCCCACGTAAATCGCACTCGCGCGGCTTTGCGCCGCATATCCCGGAATTTTGATAATGGGGAAAATCTCGCCTCGTGAGCGATGGGCTTGCTCGAATGTTTCTCAGCGTGTATACATATATACGCACATCAACGAGTCGTTTATTAGATGCGGGAACGCAGCCGTGTGTCCTTTTGCTCGAGGCAGAAAAGAAAGTGAATAAAGATGTATGCAGGACCGAGGCCAAATTCTTGCGGGTAAATGGAGCGAGTCGCGCTGGAAAATAGCTCTGATTTTCAAGTCAGCGAATGACTTAGGGAGCTTTTTACACACTCAAGCGCGCAAGCGCAGACACACACACACACACACACAGGTGCCCATCTCGCGCTCTGCACAATACGAGCTTTACCCGGAATTGGCTGCTGGAGAGCTGGGGCATTCTCAGGGCCGATTTATTCGGACACTTTCGTTAATCATTTCAATTGTTGCCGCGAATAAAGGACGCTTTTTCCCCGCTACTTTCTGCGGGTCGCGCCGCAAGCTCGTTTGTCTTTCGCCGGCATGATGAATTTTATTTTAATAGATACTTGAGAGTTGATGTATTGCCTTTCGTGAGATTATCTGAAAATGATCTTTTATGTGAAACAATGGAATCGGAGCATTAATAAAGTTCAGAGCGGTATGAATTTGAGAAATAAAAAAACGTAAGAGAGAACGAAAAAATTAACAAACAATTTTTTGGGGGTAAATCTATTAAAACAATAATTAATCAACTCTTATATTGTTTTTATTTATTTTTTTATAAATGCTGTGCTTAATTTTTTGGTGAAAATTTTAAGGAACCCAAGATTTATTAAAAGTTGTTTGTTTTAATATTAAAAAATTTTCTCTCAATTAATTTCATGAAATACCTCAAAAAGAAGGCATTTATCGAAATACATTACCGAATTACGAAAAATTTGTCAAGTCAATTGCATTCCGAATTTCCGGCAAATGTTTTTGACGCGCCTACCCCTTTAAAATTCAATATTTTGCGGCGTATTTTGCGCGCTCGCGCCTACATAACACGATTAAAAGCACTCGATAGCAGCGCAAAAATCCAATTTATTGTTTCGCCCTCTACACGTGTAATATGAATGAATACGTTATAAAACGGATTTTTTAACTTTACGATAAATTTTAAAATATTCCAAAATACGTATGCTGCGCGCGCGCGCACACATTTGCACATTCAACCTTAAAATATAAAAGTACATTTGGGCTGTGCGATAGGGCTTCAAATATGGTATCCTCCAGCGAATTCGCTATCCTACATTCGAAAATAATTCGCAACGCGTATTATTCCAAAAATAGCTCACGGCTCGCGAAGAAAGAAAAGCCAATGTTAGAATTTAACGCTTTCTTTCTGTCCGTTTTCATTGGCCGTAGCTAAGAAAAGCGGGCACAGGCACACAGGAGACTCGTTAAAGATAAAATTCAAAAGAGCGCGCGCGCGCTCCTTCAATTAGCTTCAAACGTGCGTTATGCTTCGTCGTCAAATCTTCGAAGTAAAACGGGAAGAATTACCTTTGTCTCGCGTCGGCCCAGCTGCGAGCCTATAACAAAGCGCGTATCGGCCGTATTAGTTCCTTTTGCTTCTCTTTTTCCTTAACCTCGTATCAGCTCCTTTTTCGGCGGCTCGTAAAACGCGCGTTACGTGCATATACGCGGGCGAATAAAAAATTTTTATTGAAGTTATACGGGGCGCGCGGCCCGGAGCTTTAGCGCTCGAGAGCTTGCAAAAAAAGAGGCACAGCGCATTAATAAGCAATTTTAATGTATGTAAATAATGGCCATATTTGCATGTCGAAATACATAATAATTCGCGCAATGTACGTAAGTAGCGGAGTATGCATTGACATGAAAGTTAAGTAGTATAAAAGTTCGTGCCAGTCGGACACGATGTTATACTTGAATAAATTATTTTTTTCTCCTCGGCGTTTCGTGTGCTCCCAGCTCCGAGTATATCGCGGCACATAAAAGCTTCAAAGTTAAATAATTACGAAATTAATTACTGTGTTAGTCGGTTGCTTTACCAAGCATCGCTAGAATGCTTGGTCATAATACGTATAAAAACTGGTACTGCGAATAAAATTTACTTGATTCGAGTAAATATTTTTGTGTCTATGTTACAATAGACGATATTTGTAGTATTAATAACAATTACTTGCTTTGAATCAATTATAACTTACCATTAGATAATTCATACATTCGCTGAAGGTCGGTAAACTTTTCAATATAAACAAATAGCAAGATTAAATTTAAAACAATATCCCATCCTTAATAAAAATAAAAGCTCGCCCTTACAGCGCAGCAAAGCCAGACATCCGATTAAATTAAACTTTCCAGCGCTGCACTTTTCACCCACTCAGCGTATCGCGCGCGCGCGCGGCCTACCATAACCATAAGGATTGGCTCTCTTTTCTCCTACTGGAATCTCGGTATGAATGAAACGATAAGACTCCCTCTTTCTCTTCCGCTCTTTCTCTCTATACACGCATGCACACAGCCGCACGCTCCAAGTTGCGTCCTTCTCTTTCTCTCTCTCAGGGTCTAACCCGTTCTCCCCCGGCCAATCAATACGCGCCGGCGTCGAGAGCTTGCACTCGCCGAATTCTCTAGATTCTCTCCCTGCCTTCCCCCCTCTCTCACTCGCTTCTTTATTCTATTTATTTCTCTTTGCGCGCGGGGCTACCTCATCCGATTTCTCGGTATGTCTCTCCGCTTGTCTCTGGCTTTTCGCGCTCCTTTTTCTTTCCATTTGTCCATCTCGCTCTTTATTTTCCGCTCCATTTTTTGCGCACGGCTGACGGCAGTCGGCCGGCCATACACACACGCGCGCCGCAGCTTTTTCTGCATTTTTCATTGTCTTCGAGTTGGCTGCTTTTTTGGGGCTAAGCAGCCTTCGCTGCTTGAGGTGACCGAGTGCTGAGCGTTAAATCGATTATGTAACGTTAATAAGTTGCTTTGTCGTTTTACGTTTGTAGTTTGCTTGGGATAGTGATATTATATAGAGCGTGTTTTATATTAAGTGTAATGAATGTTGCCCTCAGGTCTATTCTATGCAATATAAACTCGAATAAATCAATCAATAAATCTTTAACCCTCGTTATCTATTTTCTCGCTTTTTCAGTTCTCCCCCATTTTTCACTGTCTCTTTTATGTCTTCTCTCTCGTTTTTTATCTTCTTTGTTTGTCCACCTATCGCTATTTATTTTTCACTTTTTCGGTGTTTCTCTTTATCTTATAACGCTCTTCTCACATATCTATATTTTCACTGTTTTTGCCGCCAGCTGTTTATCTCTCAAATAGAATAATACTCTAGATCAAAGTCTTAAAGTTGTGCAATTTTTGCAGTAAATCAAAATAAATTCAAGTACAGAACCGTGCAGTACAAAAGATTAACCCAAGAAAAGTACTACAAGTAACATACCGTTCAAAAGATTATCTTAATAATGTCTAACAATAGTGTAACAAAAGCTTCGCTTGTTCTCTGACCTCTTCCCCTTAAAATAAAATCAGCAAGACAGTTGGCCCACAATTTTTATCAAAGATGATTCATTCATCCCCGGCAGGGCAAAAGAGTAAGACCCAGGCGAAGAAAAAGCCGAAAAACGCGTCTCGTTTTTTTCCTCCAACCCGTCGACTTTGAAGTCGGCGAAAAATCAAATAAAGCGAACTTCAGCCTTTCCTCTCCTCTCTCCTGAATTTTGTACCTCCCCAGCGAACTTCAAAGCGCGCCGAGCTCACCTCCGCTCGCCGAGGATTTTGTTATATTTTCACTTTGTGAAATTTAGAGTGTTGCCCTCTCTCCAGCTCCTCGGCTCTTCCTCTCTGCCGAGTCGGACGCGGACCAATGGCCTGGCAGAGCCCAACTCGATGCCTATCGCTCTCTCCTATACGCCTGCTCCTGCGGGATCCAGCTCGGCATCGAAATTTTGGCCACGTGCGCTTCGGGCGCGCGCCTCTACGAATCTTTAAAAAATAGAGGACGGACAGGGGTTGAGGAGATATTGAAGGGTGGGCTCTGAGTGCTGCGATTCGGGGATTCTTTGCACCTTTTTATAGGAAAGTTTTGGATGAGGGATTAATCGAGGAGTGAGCTTTGAGCGTGGACTAATTTTAGAGGAGAGTTTTTTGATTTTTTTTCTTTTACGTTTTTTTTTGAGGGTGGGGTTTGCTTTTGAGAGAGGGGCGGATTGTTTGCCCTGAGACGACAGTTTTGAGAGGAGGAGTGTTTTTAACAGAAACACGAGGATCTTGCTTTTTGAATGGCGCTTTTTCGCTTATACGCTGCGCTTTGATAAAACACTTTATTCAGCAATAAAATGTTACTTTTAATGTAGAGCTGAAGGGTCTTTTTTGAAAATGCTTTTAAGAATTAATGAGATAAAAATCTGTGGAAATTCATTTTAATAAATTTTCTGCACGTAATAGTCATAATATTTTCATTAAAAATGTATGTATTTAAAGTTCTTACCGTAAAACTTTATTTGAGCAACTACGGAAACTCTTTATATCTAATAAAATGTTAAGCCATAAGCCATATATAAATAACAAAATTAATGATTTATACGTGGTATATTATTTGTCCGACATTATAAATTAAGTATATCAAATACAATAAAGCTCTAAAATGTCACCGATAATATTGAAAAATAAAAACTAAAAAGGCTCTAATTGGCCGGAGTTGCTAAAAAGGCAAAAATTCATTGCTCGTCGCGCTGGTTCTTTGCAGGAGATCGCGGCGATCCTAATTAGCTTTCAGCGTCACGCAGAATGGCAAAGTCGGGAGGTGAAGGTGCGACCTCGAAGTGGCTCGATGCTGCTCTACTCGAGGAAGAAAGTTCGTTATCGACGAGACGGCTACTGCTGGAAGAAGCGGAAAGACGGCAAGACCACGAGGGAAGATCACATGAAACTGAAGGTGACTTTTTCAATTACACTTTTATGTCGGATGAATTCGGTACTAATTTTTTTTATTTTCATCATCGATTCCCTATCAAGTCGGAGAAACTTCTTTGATCTTGCACTCTCTGATAAGACAAAGTGTATATTTTATTTTTAGAATCATAAAGTATCTTTTTATTTTTTGTGAATTGCTAGGCAATTTGTAGAAAAGTTCAATTAATTAAAACGTTCGGCCGATTTGGCTTATTAAAATAATATCTCGGAAAGTCTCGAGACTATGAATGTTTAGACTACGTAATTTTCTATTAACATAAAATCGAACTCCATTATGCAAAAGCCAGCCGAGATTCCAGACTTTAAATATATCTGTTGTCCTAGCAAATTTGGGTTAACCTACTAAAACTAGATAATGTCCCGTAAGGAAAGCTATATCGGCTCGGTTCTTGGTTGCCGGCCCAATTACCGGCATCTTCAATTTATTCTGCATTCTTGAATTCTCCCAATCATTCTACATTCATTGATACAATGTAAATCCCACTTAACTTCCACAATGAAATTTCCAATAAATTTCCCCTAACCATGAATTCGCAAATAGAACAACCCACCCAAAACCATATAAAAAGTTAAAAAGTGTCTCTCTTATGCAATAATCAGGTCCAGGGCGTGGAGTGCATCTACGGCTGCTACGTGCACTCGGCGATCCTGCCCACGTTTCACCGGCGCTGCTACTGGCTGCTCCAGAATCCGGACGTCGTGCTGGTCCACTACCTGAACGTCCCTTATCCGGACGGCGACGCGAAGCTCGCCGCTCTGCCGCCCTGCTTAGCCCTGCCGCCCGACAAGAAGGAGTGGACGCGCGACGAGCTGGCCTCCCAGCTGAGGCCGATGTTCCTGGGCGGCGACGAGGCCGACCCGAGCGGACACGGCGGCTTAGGGGGTGGCCACTCGGCGCATCCGGTCGACATGATCGTCTCGCAGCTGCTCGACAGGCAGCGCGCCACCTCGGCCAGCTCCGGAGCGGCGGCCCAGCTGGCTCCTAGGAGGCTCACACCCGACAATCAGGTATTGTGCTTGTTAAAGGGGGGTTTTATGGCTCGGGGCCTATTCTGAATTTTATCTTAAATATAAGGAGCTGAGGCCGGGCTGGGTTATTTTTTACGAGTAGATTTCTCAGCTGAATTAGGGCTCTAGTTAAGTTTCATCGATGATGAAGTGAGAATTGTGTGGAGATAGAGATAATGTTACGTATTTGCTTGTGAAATAATTTTGTTAAAAATAGACTTTGTAAGTTGATCTTGTCAATGGCCTGTTTGGGTACAAACTTTACACAAAGTCCAAACTTAAGAATTTCTTTACATTATAGATCAACTCTACCAGATGCTAACAGTAGATACAGTAATAATCTAAAACAAGACTTAAAATAACTTCATTTCCATAAACAAATAATAAAAAAAAAATCTTTCTAAAGCAAAAAGAATTGCAAGCCTCACAGCAGACACATCCTCTTTAACTCTCTCAAAAAAGACACAATCATCCCCCCAACAACTAGCGCGCTAACTCAGGAGTAGCTAATTGCAGTAGCTCTCTTTTTAAAAGCCCCGCGTCCGCCGAAAAAAGCGTTCAACTCGCGAAAGAAAAAAGAGAAACACGGCCGACTCTGCTTACAGGTCTCTTCGACTACCGGAGGTCAACAGCCGAGCACGACGGCCTCGACGTCTCCGCGGGTTTACTCGAGACATTCCCACTCGACTCAGAGCCAGCAGCCGGCTCCTCTAGTTTTAAGTTTGCAACAGATCCAGGGCGGCGGGGGCCTTCTCATCCTCAACAGTCAGCCATATCATCACCAGCAACAGCAGCAACAGCAACAGCAGCAGCAGGTACAGCAGCAGCAGCAGACGTCGCAGCAGCAGGGACAGAACCAGGTGGACATGCAGCAGGTGACGGACCCGCAGCAGCAGCAGCACGTGGTGCAGCAAAACAGCGTCGATCGAGAGCAGCAGACGCAGCAGCACGAGATCGACTCCAAGGATAGCAGTCATAGGTGGGTATTTGAGTTTGGATAGTTTTTAATTTGGCTGGGGAGAAACTGCAGATGTTACGGTAAAAATTACTATACTGGTCAGCAGTGCTACTAAAGACTGTAAAAGTTTAAAGAATTATTGTACTTTAGTAAGATAGTAGGATAAAATTTCTAAGATATAGTGAAATTTTCTTTTAAGTACAGACTCTGATAGTTTTATTAATCAAAATTATTGTAACTTTTTTAAAAATTCTTTTCTTTTTTTTTATTAAATTAAGAATAAATTTCGCCTTTCATTTAGTTTTTTTTTTATTTAAACATCAAACTTATCGTATGTTGTATTGTAATAAGTACTAACAAATACTTTATTGTATGTTATAGTTTTTATAAATAAGTAGGTGTCTAAAAAGTATCTTCTATGTTTTGAAATTTTAATGAAATTAGAGTTCCTATAATTTTTTGTAACAATCAGTGTTTTACATAACTTTCATTTATGTTCTTGTTTTTCCAAAAGAAAAAAAAATATTTTTAATGCTACGGGTAAGCTAAAAGTATTAACCAACAGAGCTCTTTGTTGATTCAGCAAAAAATCCGGTAATCCAGTAAAAATGCTAAGCGGTTTTCCGCTACCGTATTCAACTAATTTTCAGAAAACTATTGTCGAGTAAATATTAAAAGTAACTTTAAAACTAAATATTACCCGAATAAATAATGTCTTTAATATCAATCTGCAAAATGATAATAGACTTAAAAGTTGTTAAATAGTTTTTAACAGCAGCGCCGGCTCATCCAAGATTTAATTAATAAAGTTTCTATTAATTTTTTCCCCCAAAAAACTATACAAGTCCACGAAAATATACAGTACCTCAGGCATCCGCAAATGACTTTAAAATTAAAAAACTTTTTTTCCAAAAAACAAAACCAAACCACCGCCATAATATTTAGCACCCAATAAAAAAGTACCATAATTTATCCCCCTTACAATTCCTCCTGCAACGCTCAGCAGCGGCATCGTGCCGGACTGCACGTCCCAGCAGCAGTCGGTGTCCCAGCAGGCAGCCCAGCAGCAGCAGCAGCAGCCACCCCCGCCTCCCGTGGTGGCCGACTTCGTCGAGACGCTGGACCTCAGCCAGGAGGACATCCAGCGCACGCTCTCGGCTAATATGGTCCACCCGTCGCCGTCGCCCTCGCCGGCCGACAACAGCATCATCAATCCGATGGACTTCATCGACTCGTCGGACGACGTGCTGGTCAATCTCGACGCCTTCGACATGTTCAGCGACCTGCCGGAGCTCCACGACTTCGAGGCCGCTGCCACGGCTGCGGAGGCGGTCGAGAGCAGCGCCGGACCCAACAAGACTGATAGCAGCCTGCGATTGAACCCGGACCCAGAGGCGCACTGTCATCCGGGCAGCACCGTCCAGATCGCCGAGTACAGTCCCGAGTGGAGTTACACCGAGGGCGGCGTCAAGGTTACTTTACTCTTTTGTGCTTTTTTTTAGTAACTTTTAGAGATTTGCGTGAGAAACATAAATTTTAATGTACTTACTATAATACTAATTTAATACGTTACACTGTTAAGTGTTGCCACATTAAATTTAGTGTAAATATACTGGAAGCAAAATTAAATGTTGCACTGCATTAAATAATATGCAAAATTACATTGAACTTAATGCAAATATTAAAAATGTAGATTTGCATTTAAATTAAGGAATTACGAGTATAATCACAGTACAGCTTCGTTATCTATTTTTCTTTTAATTCACGCAGACACTATAATCTCAGTCCTCATCAAGCGCAAAATAACGTATACATTTCCACACTATTAAAAACTCAAAAAACAAGTCCATACACCGACAATATTTTTCATCGCAAGAGATAATAATGATGTCCGGAGCGAAAGTATCTTGTACAAAACGAAAGCTCATTAATTTTGTTGATTCCGCTTGTACTTGGGGTAAAATGCGTGAGCCAGGGAGAAAACAATTTGCAAGATTGTAATATGCGCATTAGTTAGCGGGCCGGGCGCGTAATTATCGGCAACCCGATGATTAACGCCCTCGTTAATTTCGTTAAAGCGGGCCATTTTCGACTTTCTTTCCACGTGGCCGAGCCGGGGGGCAATTTGTTATCGCCTCAGCTACACCCAGAAAGCCGGCCATTCGTAACTTTTGCCCTCTCACAAATTTGTCAACTGCCCGCGTTAACTCGTCGCGCCGTTCCTTTTTCAGTTTAGTATCTTGCTGACTGTTTTTACGCTTTTTCCTTCCCACCGATTTTTCTGCTATTTAAGCTTTAACTTTCTCATATCGACCTTATCTTTTAAATAATTAAACAATCAAATATTTAACCGATAAAAAATTTTTTTTTTGTAATTCGCATATATTTAATATTGTACACATTATGAGTGCAGTTCTTGATCTCAGTGCATCAAACCCAAAATTTTTAACTGCGCACAATAACCAAAGCAAATATTAACCGCTCCGACTTTCTGTCGACTCGCAGGTACTGGTAGCAGGGCCATGGACGGGCAGCGGCTCCCAGACGTACTCGATCCTGTTCGACGGCGAGCCCGTCGAGGCCTGCCTGGTGCAGCCGGGCGTGCTGCGCTGCCGTTGTCCCGCCCACGCTGCGGGGGTGGCCTCCCTCCAGGTCGCCTGCGACGGCTTCGTCGTCTCGGACAGCGTAGCCTTCGAGTACCGCAGGCCGCCCCAGAGCGAGCCCAGCCCGGAGAAGGCCCTGCTCGACCGGCTGGCCGACGTCGAGACGCGGCTGCAGGGCCCGGGGCCGCCCTCGCCTGCAGCGCACCTCGAGGAGAGGCTTGTGGCTTATTGTCAGGTGGGTACTCTTCTTTTTTTTATTTATCGATAATTTTGACATTCAAGTACTGTATCTATATAGTGGGAAAAATTGTGTAATTGTTTATATAATGTAATTTTAAATCACGGAAGGGTTTGAAAATTGTATTAATAGTATCTTTAAGTACCGAGCGGATCATTGCGATTGACTTGAAATTGAAAACTCTTTGTGTCAGTACAGAGATAAAAAAGATTCATCAAATTTTAATTATTAAATTTAATATTCATTTTTAACTTTGGTAGAATACGTTTTCGTTGCACGTTATTGCATTTATTTA
Source organism: Eupelmus urozonus (assembly GCA_900480035.1). Lineage (NCBI taxonomy): Eukaryota > Metazoa > Arthropoda > Insecta > Hymenoptera > Eupelmidae > Eupelmus > Eupelmus urozonus. Next base: position 31,146 of record UELX01001546.1, on the reverse strand, counting down.
AATAAAAGTAATATTAACACTCTAAAAAACAACGTAAAAATAATTGAAACCACCGCACAGTACTTGAAGGTCACCAGTACCTAGAACTTACTTTTACTTTGCATTTATCATTTTAATTTTAAACCATAATAAATCAAGTATAATTTCGCTTTATAAATAATCACCGTATGACCATCTTAAACATGTGCGCAAAAAAAAAAAAAACAGGACGCGGTGGTGAGGCCGTGGCGGACGGGCGCCGAGCCGCTCCAGTCGGGCGGGCCAACCCTGCTGCACCTCGCCGCCGGGCTCGGCTACTCGCGGCTCGCCTGCGCCCTGCTGCACTGGCGCGCCGAGAATCCGAGCAGCGTCCTCGACGCGGAGGTCGACGCGCTCAGGCAGGACGCGGCTGGACTCACGCCGCTCGCCTGGGCCTGCGCCGCCGGCCACGCCGACACCGCGAGGATCCTCTATCGGTGAGATACATCATTTACTTTATTTTTGTTTAACTTTTCGTTTTTTTATTTTTACAGCTGCGTTTTTTTCATTTTGTTTTGGTGCTTTACTTCTGGTTGAGAGGGACGGAGCTGCTTGTGCTTAGATGAGAAATTGGGAAATAAACTTTCAAGTTATTTTGTTGTTTCATTTTCTTGCAACGAAGCTGTTTGAACGGTGATTCTAGTTTAGATATTTAAAGTTATATGAATGTTACAACAAGCTTTCATTATTATTTGGTATAAAATTATGAAAAAAGAAGAAATTGAATTGATACTGAAAACATAAAGTAAAACTAGCCCGGTTTCAAATATCGTGCCGATGTCAGCTCTTAGTTGTTGCAAATGGACAAGTTCAATGGATATTAGCCAACTTGGTCACTTGCAACAAGTGAAAATTGCAGTAAGGCCCTGCTATCAGAGATTGTTCCAGGATGTGTAAGTGCTTTCGCCGAGCGTGCTACTAGTTTCCAACTACTTGTATTTATACTCGCCGTACTAACAATCTTTTTCGAAATGTATAGTAATGTAATTTTTGGCATACGCTGCGCAGCACATAAAGAATCGCATTTTTCATCTAAGCACAATGGGAAGCTCCGTTTCTTTTTTAACGAAGCTGCTTTATAATCTTTTGTTTTTTACGGATTTGAATACACTAGTCAATGATATTACGTTTATTTTGCTTTAACAATGACTGTTTTATATAATATTAACTGAAGTTTTATCAATAAAATTTCAGAGCCTTATTTCAACTCTTTTTGTTAAAGACTGTGAGAAGGTAAAAACATCATCGACTGGTGTATCAAAACCGAAAGTAGGTGCAAATACAAGAAAAACATGCAACTCGCTTGAAAGAACAAGCGAGAACCATAGTGAAACAAGTAAAGCTGAGAGTCTAAGAGAAAAAGCTAGCCGATTAATGGAATGAACCGAGAACGTAGCTCAGCAATATATAATGAGCGAGAGAATAAAAAAGCAAAGAATGAGGAAAAATCGCAAAAGTAAAGAAAACATATGAGTCAGAGTGACAAGAGCAGAGATGCTTTGTTCCGCTTTATTTGAGGCTGGGGGGGTACATAGTTGTTGTTGTTGTTGTTGATTGATGTTGTAGCCCCGTGTGCCTAAAGTTGCAAGCAGTGTAAAAAAAAAGGGTTTTTCTGTTCTGTCTCGTTTGTCCAGATGGAATGCGATGGCGCTGCGCGTGCGAGATTGTCAGAACAGGAGCGCGACCGAGCTGGCCGCGGAGAACGGCCACAGCGTTATCGCCGAAGAGCTGAACCGCTTGGAGGCTCGCCGGCAAGACGAGAGGCTCTTCTTGAGACCGGCCAGCCCGAGCCCTAGGAGGCCCTCCCAAGACAGCGGTCTCGATCTGGCTCTCTGTTAGTTAGAGTTTCATTTATTTCTGTTTTTTATCCCTAACTAATTTTAAGTTCGGTCTAATCTTTTCAGTTTAACCCCCTAACTATATTCCCAGTCTGCCTTCTTTCTTTTTCTTTTCTATTTATTTATTATTTTTATACTTCTTTTTTCTATTGATGTTGTTAAACATAATGGACTTTTCTGTTTTAGACGTGATATCTGTGAAATCCCATTTAGTTCCTAATTTATTTTACTACATTATTTAATTGGTTAGTTAAAAGAATAATTGTAATTAGTATCAATTTTTTAAGACAGAAAAGTATCCTGTTTTCTTGTAAAAGATGTGAAAAAGAAAATTTTCATTGAGTAACTCTTTGTAAAATTGATAAGTAATTTCACATTTTTATTATCAATACACCTACACTGATTTTTTTATACTAATACAAATTTATGTGTTTTTTATGTTCTTTCTTATAATTTTTAGTGTCTTTGAAATTCCCTTCTGGTGTTTATGGATGTTTAGCACTAGTTCGTAGGAACAATTATATTTATTAATATTGCAAAAAGCATCTATTAGTACTTTTAATTAGTTTTATCAAAAAAATTGTTCCTGCGCATTATACTTAATAGTTTACTTAAGATTTATGTTAATTTCTGTTGACCTTCTAAAATAATAAATATTAAAAATATCACTTCTATTAAACAATCATTAATAAAATTTTGTAAATTCAATGATTAGCAATAAAAAACAAATTTTAAAAGATCAACAGCAGTCGTAAAAATGACCCCGGTACATTACCGCAAAATGATAATTCTTGAAAGAAATGACACAGCCTCCCCAGACTTGTGCATAAAATGTAAAATCTGAAAGACCAAGTAGTAAACAGTTCGTCGTAGGCTTGTACGATCTTTAAAAGTAAAAGCAAGCAAGCTTAGTAACCATGAAAAAGTGCCACAGTAGAGCATAGAAAGTATATATATCGTAAAGCCTTCGCGGCGAGTATTTTGCGCACCTCTCACCTTAAAGCGTCTTAGAGCTTGAGATTCTAAAAAGCGGGTTTTGTCTCGAAAAAAAAAAACGATCGTCGACATACAGGTGGCTCGCCGCTCCTGGACAATATGGAGCTGTTGCAGGATGACGATTCGTCGTTAGGGCTCGGCCAGCAGGGCATGGATAGCGCCCCGAGTCCCCCGGATTCCGTAGGTCCGTAAAGCTCAATCTCTCACTCACTCTCTCTTTTTCTGTCTGTCTGTATCTCTCTCGTTCTTCTTCGTTGACTGTCTGTCTGTTTCGTCTGTTTTGCCTGTGCGTGTCTGTAAATTTATTCATGTGATTTTAACACTAATGACTACAGCTACTTCTGTCTCCTTTTCTCTTTTAGTCTTTTAACACCTCTGCTGATCGGGTACTTTTCTCTTTTGTTTAACGTAATTATTGAAACTGCACAATTAAGTTAAATTTTATTTAGACTGAAAATATTATTAAATTAATGTCGCCAAAGCAAGAGAAAATGACTTGATTTCAATAGTAAACTAACACCTGGAGTGCTTTATAGAATTAGAACGAAATATTTGAAAATTTGAGAAACTCTTTGTTACATAATTATTATTTATAAGAAAAATAAGAAAATAAAATTTCAAAGTTAAATTTAATTTAAAAGTTCAAAGTTAAAAGATAAAAATATAACTAGTTATCGCAATGATACAAGATTCAAAGAAAAATATTCAGTTGATCTTAAGAAAAAAATTACTTTGATACAAAATTTATCAAAAACATTAAGAATTAAAGAATCGAGCAGTTAAAGCCACGCTAGTAATAGCTTAGAAGCCGAACGAAAAGAGACAAGCCCGCGGCGCAGCCTAACATCGATATTAATGGCGGCGAGAGTAACGGAGACGCGAATCTCGGCCGGATTCGCCTTACTACCACATGTGTATGTGTGTGTGTGTGTCTGCAAGCGTGTGTTTTAGCACTGTGATTAATGCGCGTACGTAAGATTTACCACTACGAAAGCAGCAGCAGCAGCAGCAGCAGTCTCTATCTCTCTCTGTGTATTGGTTTGGTGTTGCTTGGCCTTGGTGTAAGCTCTATGTCTTGGACTTAGCATTGATTGATCTATACGTACTCGCGCGTGACACCGTACGTCTCTCCATTACCAGTCGCCCAGCAGAGCAGCAGAAGCGGGAACGGCTCGAAGCCTCCCTTAGACCCCTATTCCTCCTGGCCCTGTTATATATACAACGCACATAAGACACACATTGACAGAGTGCGCCCACCGTCGTACCTTACACTAGACGAGTCAATTAAGGACTTTCTTTTGACGAGGGGAAAGCGGGACTAACACTGTGTTTTTATCTTTAAGAGTGTATTGATTGTTTGATGTACGTACAAGCGCTTTTCATATACATGCATTTTTTTTTTCGTAAATATCCTTAGCCTCGATGTTACTTGATATTGTACCTTTGTTCACTTCTTAGTTTATTACCTTCTGTTTTTACACCGTATTGAAAATTTAATATATTAGGGTTTATTGTTCGAATTTTGGTAGGTCTTAATTAGATCCTAACTGGGGCCTAACGATTATGTTAATAAGGCTACTTACGTAGGATATAATTAGGACTTGTTAATTTTAGCAAAAAGACAGACACTCGGAGGTAAATGGTAATTTTTAAAATAAAATTTCTTAGTAAATAAAGAAGAAATTTAAATTAAGACTGAACAATTATTTTAATTCATACAATAAAAACTAAAAACTGATTCAACAATCTCATCTCTTTCAATTTTCTTATAAATTAGCAGGTGAATTGAATGAAATTTTATTGAACATTTTTATAATATTTAACGTCTATAAACTACGTCAGTAAATGTTATTGATAATGGATTTCAATAACCGATTTAAACTTTGATGCTCCACATACTTTTTTTTTTCAAAAGAAACTATAAACTGATAAGAAAAACTGTATGGAGGGCCGGAAAGTTTGATAAACGAACTAAAAACGTTCCATTTGCGAAATATCGAAATTTGACAGCGAAAAAAATGTGTCGAGATGGGATTGGAAAAACGCATTGGTTTTTTCGTCAAATCCTTTGACTGTATAAGTATATACTCCCTGTACAAAGCCGATAGTTCTTTTATATGTACCTGTGCTATCTATACCTAGCGAGTATGCCTGTGTGTCCATATATATATATATTCACGGTACGTTTCCACAGATCACAAGACTTCTTTATTTGCAAGCGTGTTACCTTTTCTCACCTATGTATTATCGATATGAATGCTATCATTACGCCCGTAGTATAAATAGAAAAAAAAAACGAGCAAATTAACTATAGTCCCAGCAGCTGTGCGCGCACTGCACACACGATTGTCAAAGAGGAGAGCTCGCAGTAGCGGAGAGTACACTAGCATTGCCAAAAGCCAAACGCTCGGGCAAACTAACGAAACAGTAGTGCTAAGCAGAAAAAGCAATGATAAAATAACGAAAGCGCTGTTAACGCGGCTTCGATGTTGTGCTCGATGTTCTATATCTATATCCCTCAATCTCTAACTAACGCTATATACATCTCAGCCACTGTTTTTCTAAAACCCTAAAAAACCTCCTTTCGAGCATCCCTCGCGAACGATTCTAAAAGAAAGGAATCGCTCCCTGGTGGTGGTCGGTTGTTGTTGTGCTCTATCCCCTGGATTCATGCGTTGTTGTTAGTTCTGTGTGTGTGTGGTTGTGTGGGCGTGTGCGAGAGCCGGCGTGGGCCAACTCCTCTGATTGGCTTGCTTGTAGGGGAGGAGGACGCGAGGGTCTTGACCTTGGCCGAGCAAATTATAGCCGCGCTGCCCGAGAGGATCAAGAGAGAGCAATGTGACCCCCCGTCGCCGTCCTCGCCGCCGCCACCGCCGCCGCCCCTGCCGCCGCTGGAGGATGCCTTGATGGAACAAATGGTGAGTGCCTCTATATATTACGGAGTGAGTATCAACCTGCCGACGCGACGCGCCGTATACCATTCGGTGATGCTTCTCTTTTTTTTTTCCGTTTCAATCTCGCGGATTTTTAGAGTGGCCCCCGAGCGCGGATTGCCATTTTCGCTATTCGCGGGGTAGCCCGGCGCGGGATGTTTTCAGGGAGGAATAAGGTCAGTTTGGCTGTCTAGGAGTTGATTTTTTTTTATGCTTTTTGCGGTGCTAGTTTTCAAGAGGGACGGTAAGGTATGACGGCGCTGCTCGGATCGATAGTTCGATTTTTTGGGGGAATTTTTGAAGGACAGCTTTTTGAAACTTCTAATAAGCTTACTTTGGTTTTTGAAGTTGTTATTCGTTGGTTATATTTTTCAAACTTTTTTTAGATAAATTTGTATGAATTTTTTGTTTATAAAGTTCGTTTCGTTATTTATACTATTACTATCAAAATATCATAAAATCTCAAAGTCA
>UELX01001545.1:0-42097 GCA_900480035.1 Eupelmus urozonus | reverse complement strand
TCATTAGGTATGGATATTTATTTGAGGAAAAATGGAGGGTGATTTATGGAAAGTTTGGTGGAACTGGAGTAATGTGGAGGAGAGAATGGTATTATCGAGCGATGTTGATATTGGTTATTAATTAAACTTGATTTTATCCACCTAAAAATGCTTGTAACTTAAAATTTCAGTATCAAAATAAAATAATGAAAATGTGGCAACACGGATTTCTATAAGGTTATAGATAAATTTTCAAGGTCAAGTTTTACAAAATTTTCAATACCTCAACTATAATTCAATCAGAAATTTTTAACGGTATAAAATTAATAACTTTTTACTATGCACAATATAACATCCATTAAACTTTATATTATTTAATAAAAAGAAGCAGCACACTTAATTTAATAACAAAATAAAAACCCTCTATTTTCTTTCATCAATCAATATGGTAATCCCCTAAGTACACAACATCAAACACAACAACGCGAGTAGCGCAATAAAGCGACGACGGGAAATTTACACACGGAAGATTCCTCGCCTCTAATTGCTCGTAAAAAGCCAGTAATCCTCGCATCAATCAAACTCCTCGCGCAGCTGTGATTGATGCAGAATATATATCTATGAGCCAGCCGTCTCGTCGACGACTGCCTATTAAAATTTTGTCCCGTTACGCAACGCGACGACTGGTTCATTATCGCCGAAAATTGCGCGAATCGCATTATCCTCGCGGGGTTTTAATGCTTCCTGCAGGATTTAACGGCGCTCGTGACCTTTTCGCGGCTAGGCTATCAATCTCCGCAACTTATCTAGATGCATTCTGCGTTTACAACAATGGCGATTCTTTCGTCACAATGCGCGCCTTTCTACGTACGTAGAATGATTTATCCGGTGTATGATTTAGACCTTTCAATTTCTATTAGGGATAAACGCGTAAAACGTATTGTAGTTTACGAATGCGTACCCTTTGCAAATTTTTGAGTAACTGATTCATAGAATTGCAAAATATTCTACGTATTTTTACATCTATATAATTAATAATAGATTAACAAATTCATATAATTAAAATTATATTCGCTTCATACAAACTTCTATATTCCAATCTCGCGAAAAATCAAGAAAAGAGATCACAACAACAGCCAGAATAAAATCATCTAAATCCATCTCCCGGCGCGAAATGAGTTTCCAATTTTTGCCGTATACCCACGCCTCGCAGCTCCGTCCCTTCGCGCCGGCCAGGATTTACGCGAGCTCCTCGCCGCGGCGTAAGCAGCTCCGAGGCCTGCTACTCGCACAGTAGGCCGCGTGATTTACATTCGCCGTAAGTGAATTCATATGCACTCGCGCTATACGTCTACGGGAGGACGGCATCTCCATATTAGGACATTTCCTGCTGCCGTTCCGCGAAAGCGATTTTCCTGACAAATGGGACTAATGTAGCGGTGTGGATGATTTGCGAATGGAGGGCTGAAGCTTTGATCTATTAGTGGATTCGTTCGTCTTTCCTTGGATTTTGCTGGAACTGTGTTTTGATACTCGGTGGGTATCAGCGTTGGATATATAGTTGTGGGTATTGAAATGCTGTCAGCGTTAGAAAGTATATAGATCGTTACGGATCTAGAGCGATGTAGATCAATAAAGCCGTAATTTGTATAAGTATTGCAAAACTGAAAAAAATGCGCATTGTTCAGTCCGGCAGCGCGAGAGTGGCGTTAACAATCGTGTATGAGAGAATATGCGTGTAGACATTCATTCAGCCTTGAAATACTCGAGGGACATAAAATAAATGAAGCAAAAGACATAGTTTTAGCATGACTTGAGACTCAGTGCCTGGGAATTAATAATCTCTTAATAATATATTGCTTATGTGGATTCCATTGTACAGCAAGAAATGTGTTTATCATCTTCCTTGAAAAAGACAATAACCTTTGTAAATGTGGTGACAAACAACATTTTTTATATATGTTTTTTCGAAGTGTATGTAAAGGTAGCTGCGAGTCTTTAACATGCAAAGCGTACATTGTGCTTTCTATTGCATTTCTATCCGCACACGCTGAACCATATTAGTACTTCCTCTGTACTCGATAGTGTACACTGAGGGAAAATAAATGGGAAAAATTGCCAGTATGGCTCTTAATTAAAGCTATGATTTCTTTTTTGCAATTATTGCCTTCAGTTTATAGTAATTTTACCTAGTACGTTTAAACATTCGAAGAATGGTAAAATTTATATCGTTTTACGTAACATAAAAATGAAAATTTGTTTACGTTTCCGGACCTCAAAATTTTCACCAGTTTCAATAGTAAAATTTATATGTTATTGCCAAGGTCACGCTAAGTTATTATTTAATGCTTTAAAATTTGTAGGCTAGCAATATTTTATAAAAGGACTACCTTTCCTTGAGTTACGAGGTTTTTTAATCTTTTCCCACTGTATTTCCCTTACTGCATGTATCCTATATTATCCACTTAGTTGAATGTAACGAGAAAATAATAAGTACTCATATTCGTCGAAAATAAGATTTTATAACGGTGAATATTTTCGGATCTGGCATTTTTCAACAAACATTATCATTACGCACAAGGTAAACAGAAATGCATCATACGACTCCACATGTCCAACCAAACCTACAATCTTATCGTATTAACGCCAACTACGCCTCCAAGCGAAAATCTTCACATTGATCCTATACATTATTTCAAAAATCTGATAAAACAAACCATCCGGGCAACGGTAAATCACAAACAAAGTACCCAGCCAAAAAATAATCCCAACACTCCACCCTACATCTCGTTAACATCTTCCTCAAACCCTCCTTCGCACATCACACCTGTCATTACCCTCATCCCGCTAAACAAACCGTTCCCTTTCCAAAGCACCCAAACGCCCCCGAGGTGTCCAGACCGCATTACCACTATATTATCATAACCATACGAGATATGATCGGCGTGGAACGTGAGAAAGCTGAACGTGTGACGACAGACTAAAAAGTCTCTTCCTGCGTCTAGTCGCGCTGCTCAATGAAAACTAGACGAGGCTAATTGCATTATCGGCTTAGTCCTCAAAGGCAGGTCGGCTTTGTTATTGTCGGCCGCGCGCCGGTTTAATTGAACGAATTATTTCAGCGGCTTTTCTGCGCGCGTTCGCACGCCACGGGAAATGCGTGCGAGCTTGTTTCTTTCGCGAATGGAATGGGAGTTATGAAAGCGGCGGTGTTGTGACAGTTGACGGCAATTGAGAGGCTGGAACTGGATACGCCGAAATTGGTATGATTAATTTTTTTGCTTCTATGTTTGTTGAGGGAATGGTAAAATTGAATTTTATGAGAAGAAACTGTGACGAGGATTAGCGTGCAACTAAACTCAGGTGTAATTTTTTGTTAAAGTATTTTTGTATTAGAAGGTAGCCTATTCAAGGTCCGCTTTATTTTTATAAAAATTAAAAAATTATGCTCATAAAACGCTTTATACCGCTGCCTCAAAATCTATGGATATGAATTGTACCAAATTTAACATGACGTCTCTGTCTTTATTCAATTTTAATTTTCCAAGCTTGACCTTTAAATAAATCTATTGATTTATACCAAATTTTTAGAATTATTTCAAGTTTTATATGAAAAATTCGCTTAGATATTAAATTTTTAAATAACAAAAAATTTATAATGAATAAAATTGATTGCAACTTTCTTACATCCTATTAATCCATCTATCCATCTTCCACACCAAAACTCTCCCTTCCCTCCAAAAAAGGACACCAAAACCACCACATATATACACACACAAAATCCTCCTCCCTCTTCCTCTCTCTCCTCTCTCCCTCGCGCCTCGTCGGCGAATTAGGCGTGGCGATCCCTGTCATTAGCGAAACGATATTCGGTGTGGCCCGCCCGTCGAGCTCGCGCGCGCGCGCGCCCGACACGCTGCATTAGGAGGCTAACACCGGGTTATTACGCCCGCTTCTGATGAGGGGCCACGCGTCCACGCCTGTGTGTGTGTGGTCTTTTCGTCGCGCACGCGCGCGATTCGAAAATCCGAGTGTGCGTGTATAGGAATTATACGCGGGGTAATTATTTGGGAGGGGGAGATTTTCGAAATGCAGTTTTTCCGCTATGTGTAATTAAGGTTTTAATTAGGATGGGGAGAGAAAAAGTGTGCGAAGGCGCGCACGCGCGCGAGCGTGATGTTATGTTGCTGGGGGGTCGAATTAAAAATGGCTTTCATGATAGAATTTTTGTTGAGGCGAGGAGGTTTGATGAGGAAGTAAAGAAAAGTATTCTAAGGTTCACGAGTTCGATGCAAGATAAAACTTTGATGATGAAAGTTTCGTATAAGAGTATTAAAGAAGTATGTATAAAACTGCTTTTTCTATTCAACATACAAAAATCGATTTAGCACATTAGCACGAGGTCCCTCAACGAGTACAGTCATTCCTTCCAACACTCAATAAAAAGCCAAACAATTTAGCACACGATCATTAATAAACGCAAAATTTTCCTCGCCTCGTTTTCTTTCACCTCGCGACTCCGCATTTTTATCCCTCACCACTCATTCATCATAATTGATAGAAATTAGCGAGATTACCTCGCTCCAAGAGCGCGCGATCAATTTAATGACTCGCGTATCTCCATTTCGCGCGCCGTAGAGGTATGCGCATATAACAATCCATCCTTCGATTATTAGATCTCCATCATACAGCGGGCCTATAAAACTGCGTCCTCGGTAAGGGGGACGAAGAAAATCGTGTCGCCGTACGAACAGACTCGCGACTGTGCATAGGTATAGAGGCTTTTTGCAGAGAGCCGGGCTCGCTGACAGGAGAAAACCGGGTCAGCGCCGTTACAAAGGACGCGGCGCTCAATTTGCTCTTTCTCTGCTGCGCGCGAGCATCCGGAATTGCTCGTTAAATTGATCTATGAATTTTTCGGGTAGCCGACGATTATTTACGAGCCACTGACGGCCGCATCGTTCGTCTTGAATTGACGGCTTATTAATGCCGCGCGCCGCGGCCGTGAAAATTTCTCTTCATTGTGATGAGGCGAATGGTTGCTCTGTGGATGGAGCTAGTTGTGCAGTGCATGGGTTTTTTTGGAGGGGGATTCAATTATCTTTATCTCTGGTGGAGATTGGAAAAATTGTATGTAGTTATTCAATCAACATCTGTTTTTGAATGGTTAGTTTATCGGTAGAAATTAATTTTAAAGCTGCTATCTATAGCTAGTTTTGTAAGTATATTCAAAAGTGATTTTGAAGTACAACGTATTAGAAGAGATCTTTATGACTATACATAAAGCGACTAAATTGATTGTCATTGAAAAAAATTGAATGATAGAACAAATTTTATCATGCAAGAAAAAAATTCTAAAACTGATTTATCTCTTTTATTTATACCCTCATCTATTATTGTTTTTGATGAAAAAAGAAGTCTTATTCTAAAATTATTTTCATCTTAAATCCTTATAATCGAAATTTCATCACTCAGGTATTGTACAAAAAATAGCGTTGAAACAATTGGAAAATGTTAGAAAATAGCTGATAAAATCCTAGATAAAATCTTAGTCATTTTTTCTATTTTTTGAGTGATGAAACCATTAGATTACCAAAAACACCAGTTCACTAAAAATAAATCATTAGAGAAAGAAAGATAAATCCTTCCTGTTGCGATTAGTTAAAATATGGTCATACGTTGACGAAACATAAAATTATATTGGGCTTATAAGGCAATAGTTAGGCGATCGATGCCCAATGTATCGCCCAAAGTATTTCCGCTATTTCTGTAATAGTCAATTTTTTGCGTGGGCTATTATACTCATTCATTTTCTTCTCACTACAACTCCTTCAATCATTTCTTCCTCGCCCTTCTCAGCATAAATCACCTTTCAATCCCCACACAACCAATACCAGAACCATCTCGCCCTCAGAAACAATCGTGTGCCCAGCTCGCCCTCGATCCTCACCGCTTTCCTAACACAGACAGTACATAATCATTAATTCCGCGGCACTCCGTCAAAGGGTCTCACAGCATACGCGTACAGGGGGCAAGAGTACGAATTTGTCGTCGCGCTCGGTGAAAGCCGCGTGTTGAGAAACGCAAACGTGATTTGTTTGCGCGATCGGTGATGATTTAAGCCGACGCTTTACATAATGAAAGCTGAATCGCGAGCGCGCATATACCCGAGATTGATTTAGCGCTGGTCGCGCTCTCTTAAGCGGTCGGGATCACCAAGAGAGAGAGAGAATAATGGGGCGGCGCGATTCTTGGGACGTCGAAGTTTAAAATGCGCGGGCTTTGCGCGCTTGAGCGTTTTGCGTTTGTCTGCAGAGTTTCATTGATCCGGCTTGAGGTACGCGTTTGATTGTATGGACTGTTTTATGGTTTGGCGATGTTAGATAACGCGCGCAAAATTTACGTGGTTATTGGAAGTGATTTTGTTTTAACTATATGACATTTTAAATATCAGGGTATTAAAATTAGTTGTTCAAAAACTATTAATGTGAGCTAAGATTTATTATAGACGCAGAGTAATGCAAGTTTAGAATATCAGGAATGTAAATTCAGAAATTTAATGTTCCGAAGATGTCTAGTCAATAAAAGTGAAATAAATTAAGAAAATTAAAAATAAATAAATAAAAATTTAATTGATAAGAATTAAAATCTCGATCATTTGTTTTCTGTGATAGTAGTCAAAATTTTAGAAGCTAAAAGTTCCTCTCTGGGTTTTCGAAATTCTAAAATTTTAACTTCGACCACATAAAATACAATATTCGGAATTTTAGTTCTTATTGATTTTCGTTTTTAAAAAATTAACTTTTTTATTTCATTTTACTTGACTATAACGCTTCTAAATATTACCTTTCTAGTATTATTTTTTATGATTTTAACTTTCTTAGTTTTTAGCCTCGTCACATTCTTATTTTTATAATAAAAAATCTCAATCTCTCTTAAAAGAAATTTGATGTTTAGCTTAGAAATGAAGCAGAGAAAGTAAATCAATCATTTCAAAAATCTCTCATAAACAACGACAAAAATAAAGCCTATAGCCCACAGATAATTGATGCTCGGTCAGTTTATTACCCTCGTAAACGCAGCCCATTAAGCACTCAGTCGCATCATTATGACTTGATATCATCCCCGATCCGCGCCAGTGTGCGGCAAATGAGAAAAAAATTGCCATTTCGCTGCCGGCAATTACTGCCCGATTTTCATTCTCCATCGCGTACATGCACATTTCTTTCGCAAATTATCGAAACGCCAGGCCAGATTAACTTCCGTCCGCAGCGCTACTTGAGTGATTGTGAATTTTGCGGTGTCTCAATTCTAGGTGTGCGCAAACTGCATTACCGTAGCGTTTGCGTGTATATATACGCATGGTTGTATATCTCCTTTGATTCAATCAACGGCTGGCAAAGTCGATGAGTAGCATGAATTTAATTAAAGTCAGACCACTTTTTTAAATGACTTTTCTTAATTGGATGATGAATCCGATAGATATTCAGACTGAATTGACGTTTAACTAAAATAAATGATTTGATGACGATGACAGCGCATTAAAAAAATGCCAAACTGTTTCACTTATGAATTGTTATTGAAGGTGTACGGTTGTGAGCTATGTAGGCAAATAAAAATTTCAGAAGTATCTACAAATTTTCGTATTTACCTTGACTTCTAAAACAGTGTTTGTTTATATTATCTCTCTTAGTTCAACAGAGAGACCTTGGACGAACCGTAGAAACAAATTTATTCTAGCAGTACTTCTATAAAAGAGCCTGTGATCTGCTATTTTAAAAAGTATGAAATATTTTATTCATTTTCAGTGATTCTATAACTCAGGCTAGATTCCTTAATACAGCTATGTGACTCTTTCGAGATGTAAATTGCAAGATAGTAAAAATAGATTAAAAAACTATAAAAGGTTTTATATAAAAAATATTACATAATACAATAATACTACACTTTCACCTTCAATTAAACGATGAATACATTCCCTCATACTTTTTACTTTCTGGAAATCTTGTTTTAGCCCTTCAATCCATAATATCATTTCTAAGTGATTTGGTTGAACATATATTTTCAAATCAGACTTCAATAAATCTTCGATTGAATCTATAAATGAATCATATTCTACTGCATTTTTTACTGCACTTAAGAGACATTGAATATACATATTGATAGCAAATGTAGTGTATATCAAGATAAGGATTAAAATCCTATGCAACGAATCTTTTGGTTTTATTAAAGTTGAAACGTTTATAAACATTCGTAGAAAATCTAATGTAGCACTTGACACTAAAGTTTGGAGAATATATTTAAAAAATATGACAGATATAAAAAATAACAATATTAAGATTATTAACATCGAACGGTCAGAAATTGTAATTATTTTTTCACTGTATGACAATTTATGTTTTAAAGATATGATTATAAGCTTACTACTTCCAAATGAATACAATTGTGCACTGAAATAATCACGTAAATAAAAAGACGTCATTGAAATATCTACTGTTTTTGATAATATATCTTTTACAGTTCCTTTAGGCTCATGAACTGATCTAGTATTGTTTATAAATTTGACCGTAACAGTTGCATTAATATAATTTAACGTAGAACATAAAATCTCTGAATAGCCACTACTGAATCGATTGTATCCCTTTTTAGATTCATTATATTTATGCATCCGTAAGGCCTTATTTACATTTATCTTCAATGTATAGCCATTAAGATTTTTTGTTCTATCACAAAACATACTTCGACATAGGGAATCTATAATAAAACGTTAACGAAAAATTTAGTATTCAATGTAGTAATTATTAAGAATTTGTAATAAATTTATGGATTTAGGTTTTATAAGTTTAGGATTCATGGTTTATGGATATAGGGTTATACATACACTATTTTTATTGAAAATTAAAACTATTTTAGAAAAAAGTGTTATTAAAAAATCATACTTACCATGAAAGAAATTAAATTTATTAACGTCGTATTTAAATAATGTCCATGATTTGTGTTGCATATTAGACTGCGTTAGATATGCGCCAAAAAATTGTGCAAAGGGGCGAAATCGTTATTGTGAAAAAACAATAGTTGCACTAGATTTAAATAAGATCAAAATTTTGTTAAACGCCTAAAAGAAAAAGCTAAATCAAACCTAAAAGAAAATAACTAAATGTTTTTATGAATAAAAGAATAGATAATAATAGATTAAAGTTTTCCACAATTTAGAAAAAGTTCTTAATTTTCTTTATAAAATACCATCGTTTGTATTTTATATCTTAGGAAAACAAACATTGTTTTTTTTTTGTTTTTTTTTTACAAAAACAAATATTTTTGGATTATATACTTTTGAATTATAAATTATACAAGGAAAAATGTATTTGATGGACTCTTACATAACTTATGATAAGGAACATAAAGAGCATCTATGGGTATTCGAAATTTATTTTTCAAATACTTAAAAGTATTACAAAATCTATCTTTTTAGTTTAGTATAACTTTGTTAATATGTAAACATCAGAACATATTGTACTATATAAAACAAAGTTTTTGTAAATCAACAAGTTGTGGAATTTTGTGAACTATTCTGCTGAAGAAGATAAATTAAACACAGGTGTCAACCTGACCTTTATACATATCATATAAAAGCTAATTTAGAAAATATTAACTTATTATGTTCTTAATATAAATGAAAATTATATAAAGTAAGTTATTTTTATGTCGAATCAGTCACAAAGTAGAAGTTGTGTGCTACTAAAAAGCTTATTATTCTATTGCAGGTAAGTTACTTTACAACTTTTTTAAATTGAGCAATTAAAAATATTTTCTAAAAGTTAAGAAATAAATCGATGTCTTAATTTATTTCTTAGCGAGATTTACTCCTTGTAAGAAGTTAATTTTGTGAAATCAGTAACTTTACTTCTTATAAGGAATAAAGTTTAAATTTTCTCTTAATAACAAGTAATTTTCATAAAATTTATAAGGAGTAAATTTTTTATTTGCTAAGATTTACTTTTAATAAGGAGAAAATTTTTTCTATTTTTTGTGTTTAAAGTTGTAAAGCTTAATATGTATTTCTGTAAATGTCTTCAATATATGTTTGTTTTTCATATTTAAAATCACTTTTCATAAGGCATAAAATAAATATTAGAATATAAGTAAAGTTTTTTTATTTTACGAAATTCACTCATTATGAGGAGTAAATTATTATAAAACATTCTCCTTAAAAGGATTGAATTTTGAGATGGGTTTACTTCAATGTAAATTAAAATTGAAGTCGATATGAATTCTATAATTAAGCAATGATATTTCAGAAAAAATAATTTTTGATTCCATTGATTAACCATTCTGTAATTGAAAACAAAATTATATTTTTAATCAAAAAAATTTTTTTTGGTAAAGTTCCATAACATAAATATTTACGTAGGATAAATAGTATAAATTTAGCAATAAATTTACATAGTTTTAATTCTAAGAAATTAAATTGTATTATTTTATAGCATTTTCAACAAGTTTCGCAGACACATTTTACGGATTTCGATATTGGATATTTAGTTCATAAAATTTGAGTAAATAAACATACATAATTAGATTGAATATTAACAGTATTTGTTTGATAAAATGAAGGACAATATTGCATATTGTAGAATACCTGATATGTCCAATAAAGAGGATTTTTATTGCAATATATCTTTGAGGTCAGAAAGTGAAATACTTAATTTCGCGAAAATAAAGAATAAAGATATTCTTGCTAGTATAGTGACTATCAAGAGTGAAATAAAAAATCATTTTAATGTACGAGAGAAGCTGTTAGATGATATTGATAAATTGCATACTGATTTAATATCCGCTAAATGTTTTGTACAAGATCTAAAAAGATATTTGATGTATTTAAATCAAAATATAATGGACGAATTATATGAATCATTAAAGGGTATAAGTGTTGAACTTTCTAAAGACAATTTATTAAACCTTAACAAAAATATTCAGTATCTAAAACTCATTAGGGATAAAACTAATGTAGAAACTATTAACTTATCAGAATGGACTGAATCATTATCAGATATTGTTGAATATTTGAACAATTCTGAAACTTGGTACTTTTTTTTAAACATTTTATATGATAATCTATCAAGTTATAAGATACAAAAAAATATTAAACGTTATGCCGCTGTAAAAGAAAATTTGAAAAAAAATATTGAAACGAATAAAATAGAAGTAGAAATAAAAAAACAATTAAAAGAATTTTTATACGAAGATAATTTTTTAGCAATACGAGAAAAAATTGATCACTTCAAGCTTGACGAGCAAAAATTACAATCATTAAATAAATTGTTAGATTTTACATTAAAAGACAATGTCACCATCTCTTGCAATAATACAACTCGTGGCCTAATGGCACAAGGAAATTATATTAAGCTTACTGATATTATCATTGATAAAACATGTTCTTTTCAACCAGAGTTGATAGAATTACATGCGCTAGATAAGATTTTTATCGATACCAGTTTTAATAAAACAGGTGAGAAAGTACAACTTTTTATAATATCGCCAACTTGGGATATTATAGGTCACTCTAAAATAGTATTAAATGGAAAATCTGGAGGCATTCATAATACAACAAAGGCATCTAACGGCTTAGGTCCAGGTCAAAATGGAAATAATGGAAAAGCTGGAAAACCAGGTGGTTCTGCTGGCCACTTTTTGGGGATTGGTAAAACTTTTATCAACAGTGAAAATTTGGAAATCTATGCTAATGGGGGAAAAGGTGGTCGTGGACAGAACGGTGGTGATGGAATTGTTGGAAAAGATGCTGTGGGACCTACAGTACCGGACAAATTTATTTGTAAAGACACGTGTACAGATTATATCAAAACATACAATTTTGGTTGTCAATATAAAGGTTTTAAAGAAGAAGGAGGTGTTGTTGGCCATTTATGGAGTAATCATATAAGACGGTATTTTTATGTACTTGGTAGTAGAGTACCGCAAAAAAATCAGCTAACTGGAGGAAGTGGAGGACAAGGCGGAAGTTCTGGTAAAGGAGGTAATGCTGGAAAAGTATTACTATTTGCATTTGGCGATGTTCCAACAATAAAATTGTATAATAATACTGGTGAAATCGGAGAAAAAGGTATTGGAGGATCTGGAAAAAAAGGAGGATTTTCTGGAAAATCAATATCTGTATCATGCGAAACAACCCGCAAAAGTTGGAGAATAGAAAATACTAATACCCCAAACCAACATTTTGATGGAATTCGTGGAAAAGATGGATCTAGTAGTAAAGATTTGAAAAATTCAGAACTAATACCAATTAGCAATCCTTCTATTTCAATAAGTAAATATAAATATTTCTTAAGAGAAAATTTTACCTGTAGTATAAAACAATTATCCTTGAAAGCATTTTACAATCAATTAGAGAATAAATCACAATTAAATGATTTATACGACCCATTAGGATTAATCAAGGACTTTGAAGAAGTTGAAGATCAATTTTACAAATTACATAAAGTATTTTCTTTTCTACCAGTTTATCAGTCGTTATTACATAGAATTAATGAATATAAAAACAAATTAAGTAAATATCTTGACAAAAAATCTATGGCAGAAGATAAAAAAATTCTTGACTACTTATACGCAGCAGCTTTGAGTAGAATTTGTAAAATTCAGAATAATTTTGAGGATAGCTTGGTCGTAAATTTACAAGTTTATCTAGATGAAACGATTGAAGAAATCGATAAATTAGATGATTTAGAAAAAGCTGTGTCAATTGATGATTACCAACAAAAATTCCAAGAAGTAATAAATACAAGAATAGATGAAGCTGAAAATTACGTTGAAGTTCAAATTATTCCAGAAATAGAAAAAACTATTAATAATGTAGAAAATCAAATAAAACTATTGATTGAGGAAACACTTGAGCTAGAAAAAAAAGGTGAAGACAAAAAAGAAAAATTAATAAAGGAGCAGCAAAACTTAAAAGATGCCGTAATAATAAGAGTGGCTTTAAATAGTTTAAAAATAACGGGTGTATTTTTGAGTTTCCTAGGTCCAATAGGAGCAGTAGCTGGAGCATTGATAGGAGGTGGATCTATGCTTGCAGAAACTTTTATCCCAGATAATTCTGATATTTTAAGCAAAATAACTCCGTTATCTAATAAATTAAATAGTTCATTAACAACAATCACAGAACAATATCGAGGACAGGCGCTATTAAACCAACAAATAAACGATATAAAGACAAAACTGAATGAATTTACAGATAAAGAGCCATCAGATAGTATAGTAAAAATAGAAGATAAAACAAAAATCATTGAAGGTAAGCTAAATCAATTAAAAGGAAGTACTGATGCTACAATCTCAGAAACTGTAAGAAATTTACGGAAGCAAATAAAGAAATATCTATAATTGTTCAACGAGAGAATGAGATTTATAATAACTTAATCCCTACGTGGAAAAACTTGATCGAAATAACAAAAACAATTAATAACGAGTTAAAACATAAATCACAGGTGGCTTTAGACATTACTAAATGGCAGATACAGAGCACTTTAAAAGATATTAAATTTCAAATTCAAGAAATGACTTCCGGATATAAAAGTCACAACAGCTTAATCCATTACTTGGAAAAGTTAGAAAATAGTATAACATTTATGATTAATTTATATGATCGCATTGAGTACTATCGTGATAAAACAGAATTGACTTCTTATATTACAAATGTTATAAGAAGAAGAAGTGAAGAAGATAGAATAGAGAATAAAGAGAAGAATGATGCTGTTAATAAATTAAAGCTCACTATACAGACAAATCTTGTTTTAGAAAGATTCGAGATAACTCTAAATGCAATTAGACAATACATATTTCCGTTTGGAAAATTTTATTTATCACAATATAATTTAGAAGATTTCATGAATTTAAATAAAACTGACATTTTGAGATCACGTGCATCAAAATTATTCAAAGGATTAAGGTCTACAATGAAATCAACTACCGCAACCGGAAAACAATACGATAAATATATTGGAAATAAGGCACAGTTTAATCTTAGAAATAAACGCAACGCAATTTTATTTACATGGAAGCATAATACAAGTGGTCATATTATTTCAAAACTTTTAGAAGGAGAAGAAATCACCGTCAATGCTGATATAGCGCAAGGTTTAAATAGAGATGCAATTAAATTTAACGATATAGGAATCCGTTTTGAATTACCAGACAAAATAAAACAACGTAAATTACGCGAAGAATTAGATAATTTTAAACTTATAATGACTCATTTAGGTAATAACCATTATAAATGTGATGATAAAATTTATTTAATTCTAAATGAAAGATACACATTTAGTTATGAAATAGCTAAGAATAGCGACGGAGAACATGTACAAACTTACTTAGATTTCGATAAAGTACACGATAATTGTCCTGTATTTAGTCCATATGCAACATGGAAAGTACAACTTATAAATATTTCTACTACCTTTGACAATTTAGCATCATATAAAAATGAACCAATTGATCTTCAGTTAGTAGGCCGTGGTAAATATATACAAGAAGGATCTGGTGCATGTACAACTGATTTAAATAAATACTATACTCTAATCGGTAGTATTTCTAGAAATAATTCTATTAAATCAAATAATCTCAAAATATTGCAAGAAGATAAAGATGATACATTGGATGATGTTGGAATTTCTAAAATTTGTTCAGGAACTGAAGGTCACCGTTTGGCTCGTTCTTTAAAAGACGATGACATTTTGAATGAAATTGATCAATTGAATTTATCCATGACAAATAAGCCTAATTTAATACAAAATAGCAAGTCTCTGAAAACAATATACTCATCAAATGGCTCTCAAAATGATGGGGCACATAGCTCTATAAATAATATCATAAATAATTCTTCATTTTATAATAGTAATTTATTGTTACTAGACTTATTAATTCGTCAAAAAAGTGGAATAAAATATAGTCAGAAAAATAGTATAAAATTACGCAATGATTCGAATCTTGAATCGGCTCAAAAACTTGCGTACAGAAAACAGATACATAAACATTAAAATCTTTTGTAAATAATTATATGTATTATAATTATTAATTGTACTCTTTATGTAAAATAAAATATTTAAAAATGACTTGTCATAACAATTTTATCAACTCTTTATTGTAATTTTATCCAGGCACCAAATATTATAATTTATAATTTATTATGATTACCGATATCGTGTGATGCGTACCAAATCAGCTAATTAATCATGCGACAGAATTCAAATTACTCCTCGGCGAGTACGCAACTAAAATTTACAAATTTTTAACGTAAAAATTACATTAACGTATACACTCATGTTAAACAAGCATTCAATTGTATTCAAATTCAGTGCGAATAAACGCTATATATTTAATGTTAGCTATTTTATTCAAAATCCATGCATTTCTCAATTGTTCTCGCGATCAGATAGCCGCGGACCCATAATGAGCCGATCTTTCACGACTATCACAAAACGGAAACCAAAGCTACAAGCGCAAATTGAATCGTTAGTATATGTCTCTATCCGCGAGCTTTCCAGTTCTCCAAACCAAGAAGCATCGAAACTTCAGCGGCGCTAAAACGATTACACACGCGGAGAACAATGAACTTCGAGGTTCGCAATAACAAAATCAAAATTTATCGTTTCCCGGAGTTTCGGCGCGCGCGTTCACTTCCGTAAACGAGCGAGCGAGCCAGTCGTCAATCGCGAAAATAGACGAGCAACAGCCGCGGTAAATAACGAAGCGTGTCCGTACGGCGCGCTTGCAACACTCGTTTCTATTTTCGATGCCCGTGGGGTTTACAGAGCCGCGCCCTACATTCGGCGATTTTTCGTATTTCCGTGTTCGCGAATACAAAGTTATCCGCGCTAACGAAATCTTTTAGATGCTCGGACTCTTTCGTGAATGTAATAATGAAAGCAGAAAGTTCCAATGATTGGATCAAAATTTTTGAGATTGGCATAATTTGACGTTTTTAACTACTGAAAATGACAAGCCCACACCACCTAGTAACGTTAATCGTCCTACCATCCTACTGCATCAAACCATTTCACGCGATTTCGCCCGTCAACGTGTCATTAAACTTTCTTGCAGCCATAAATCCAGCGCGCTTCCTATTAACCAACCAGCACCGTCCCTCGGTGCAAAAATATACATAAGCGCACTGAACACAAAGTCAACTGCCACGTCGGTTAAGTCCATTTAATCCTGGCCTGTAGTCGCGCAATTGAATGCACGCAGCTGTGCTCCTGCAGTTATTCCTCTTCATCCCCATTATACGCGTTGTTGTTGCTGCTTCCGTTTTCACAGGGTACTTGTCGAATCGCGCGCGTCATTTGCTTGCCGGTGCAAGTCGTTAAAGAGGGAAAACTTGCACATTGCGGCATTGTTTGGTAATGCGACGAGGAGCCGGCTCGTTCTGCCGCGGGATACGTCGATTCTTCTTTATGTGTGAGCTTGTGGGGATTTTTGTTTCGCTTGAAGGAACTTTTTGCGTGGTTACTGTTGCGATTCGATGAATAGTGCCGAGGCTGGGTTTATCTGTAGTGAGAGACTCATGGGTGAGGACATTGTGGTGGGCTATGTTTAGATTATTTTTTATTTTATGTCTTGATTTATTATCCTATTTTTTAAGATTGGGTAATATAGATTGATAAGAGCTACGATAAAATATCAAAACTATTTTTCAGAACTGGAAAATAATGATTTAGAAATAAAAGATTTACTTTTAGTTTAACAAAGGAAGCTTGAAGCTTAAGAATTATTTCCGTTACAAAAACTACAACAATTATCCTGATAGAAATATTAACGGTATTTTTACTAAAAATTAACTAGATCAGTTAAAAATTAGCTAAAAATTAGTTAGTAACTCGTTAAGCGGAGCGATGATTTTAACAGGTTTTTCTAACATTAATATAAAATAATTGTTAAGTAATAAATAATCTAATATTCATTTATTTAATTTTCTTTTACACATTTATAATTATTCAAAAAAAAAGTAATGACAAAGCTAAAGGAGTGGTGTCCAACAATTTTAAAAATTACTAGAAATATTTTTTCTTTAGCGGATTTTTATCAAAATTGAGGTTAGCTGAACTTAAACATCTAATCACATACATTTTTAATAATAACTTAGAATAAGCATATACACGCTGACTAACAAACACCTTTATCCAAAAGAATTAAAGATAAATAGAGCTCTTACTAACAACCATTTTTCCCTCTAATTTCATTTCCCTGATTCTCAAGCTTTCCCTCATTCTCTTCTGCACTCACATCCGCTCTACGTAGATCGGGTCAGGCATATAACGTCATGCTCAGAATGAGAATAAGAATACGTGTGCATATGCATTCTAGTTTCCACTTTCCCGAACGTATATATACGAACGAGCTCGGAAAACAGTATTTAGATTACCAGCGCCCAGCAGGTTGAAAAAATCATCCTTAGCTTTGATCTTGAGGCTCTTCGTCTTTGATGCAAGAGAAATGAACTTGAAACTACGACTTTCGAGTTTTCTCTGAGAGGAACTTGATGCACGGACGTGTTTCCAATGTCGTTCTAGGTTAGCGGTGCACGCGTGACGTGAAAACCTAAGCAGAAACGTTGTGATAATTATCGCTAGCGAAATGTGCGTTGACTTTTAAATACGGCGTTCCTAATAATATTGTTATGATCAATGGTACTTCTTCTTGATGATTCTATATTATGCAGTAAAAAAATGTACATTAATTATGTGATTTTTTGATATTTTATAGTAAAATATTATAATTAGCTCTCCAATTAACTTTCCATACTCCAACGAGCCGCGCGGTATTCCGCTTAATAAAGACCGAATCGTTTGTCATCAAGCCACATTTTCCAAACGCTCTCCAAAGGGAACTGGTTCGTGCCAAACGAGAGGGAATTCATCGAGTTCTTAATCCGCGACGCAGGATCGATGAATCAGAACGAAAGAGGATACCACACTCACCACACTCGAGTAAGAGAGAGAGGGATATTTGTCAACAAAACGTTGCGGAATTCCCTCGAAGGTAGCGCGCGGGGCCAGCAAAAACGACGAGTCGGCGAGAAAAACGAGTCAGAAGAAGATCAACTACAGAGCGCGGAGTATAGTAGAGAGGAGAGGAGAGAGAGAGAGAGCTCACCTCGCGATGCATTTCCATTTCATTCATGAGGCTCGGCGCGCAGTCATTGATGACAGAGAACGAAAGAGCGCGCCTTAAATTATGCATACGGACGCCGAGACGAATGACTGCGAGTATAGGAGCCAGGCGGGCCTACGTATCTTTTCGCTCTTTTGCCGTTCCTATATATATATTTTTGTCGGTTCGTATTTGTTATTTTTTTGTTGTTTTTTTTTTGGTGGGCGAGTTATGTAGTTGGTGTCATGGGTTATTGAAATAAATTTTGAAGTTATTTTAAGTATCTCAATATGTTCAGATATATTCTGATTTAAATGACAGAAAACTACTACGACTAATAAAACAATAAATATTTTATATCAAATCTTAAATCGTTCTGATATCGATCAAACCTAACATGAAAATCTCTTGTTCCTACACGGAAAAAAACCTTACTTTTCACCTTTGAAACCAGCATTTACGAACCACTAACCATAAATCCAGAATCGAAAGTTCCTCGGAGCCCATAATTTCCAATCAAGCCTTATAAGCGTCGCTATACCACCTCTACAAATCCTCAAAAAATTCTCGCCCCGCGCCGTAGCACATACATACCTCATGGGGCATATTTTAACCAAAACGAGCTGTCACACATCTTTCCGCATCGACACATGTTACAGAGCTACTTTCGTTGCGCAACAAGCGCGCTGATCGACGATAAGTGCCGGGGAAGCAGTTTAGTGATAGTTTGTCAAGAGAGCGGAACGAGCGACGTTTAGCGGTGACTACCGCGAGCGACTGACGCTGAGTGAATGCGTGAGGGGTTGCTATATAATGATAGTTTGGCGAGAAGCTAGGGAGGATAGTTTAGAGAGAGTCAGTAGGTCTGTTGGGATTTTCGACGTTGTTGATGAACTTCCAGAATGGTGGTTATTTGATGTAGAATTATTGAAGAATCTATTTTGCAATGGGTGATTGAATTACAATCTATGGTTTTGGATTCATATAGAAACTAAATGATTGTTTGAAAAAAGTACTCTTCGTTTTATTCTGAATATTAATCATAGTGATAATATTATCATTTGACAATTACTGTGATGTAATTATAAAATTATTTAAAAATTCAATATGATTGTTATACTTCTATTGACGTTTCAAATTACGTCATATTACACAAGTGTTTTCCATAATCATATGGTCGTTCTGTTTTATATCTGAAATATTTAGTTGATAATTCAATTTCTTACAAATTCTTAATTTTCTTTAATTATTACAATTTTTATATTCCATAGTGTTCTAAAATTTTTAAGCTAAATAAAAGAATACAAATTAAATAAATTAAAAAGTCAGACCTATCGTTCAAAATTTTTCTTAAAAAGTTAAAGCAACAAATTTTGTTAGTTCTCAAGAACATAGACATCTTTCTAATCACTTCTACCAAATACAGAGCTTATTTATAATACACTACCCTCCTTCAATAAACACACATACTTTCGATCGACCCGCAAGTCAATAAATTCAAAATCGAAATTGTTGAGCTCGTAATTTCTAATCAGCCAAGTTTCGTAAAGCACCGTCTCCTTATCCACCCCCTATAAAAATCTCGCGAGATCGCTTATATAGATCACGACAAAGTACAAGCCACAATATAACCATCCAATAATTCAGACCAACAGCGAGCTAAACTGTGGTGCACAAGCACGCACATCGTCATGTGTGCCTGGAGAAAGAGACGCGCGTTTTGTAACAGTGCGGAGCTGCTGTCGATGGCGTGAGATCAAGTGATAAAAGCCAGTGTTTAATGGGTAATGAACTGTCGAGAGCGCATGGATGACCCTGTATGGAAGTGTGACCTTTTGCACGAACGTATGTCGGTGGTACTAGTACATGCTGGTATATGTCTGGTTACTTGGATGGATGAGGGTTAGAGTTTTAAGTATTTGGTAAAAGTTATTTTAAGAGGTAAAGATAAGACTATGAATTATAAGCATTTTTTTATAAAATTAATGATCTAAGGCAATTTAGGCATTTAAGAGCTCGTGTTTCTTTCCGTTTTTATCGATATTATATTGTTGAGAAATTAAATTTTGAATTTAAAAGATTCTAATCCAATCTTTCTGTTTTTTAGCGTCTAAATCGTAAGAACACCAAACAAATTTATTTAAAATCTAACTTTGAAACTTAAAGATCAAAAATTACTTGGGATCGTTGAATGAATTATTACCAAATCTAAAATTGTTTTTAGAGTCTTGTCGTTAAATAGATCTACGATTTTATCTCAAGTGCCATGATCAAGTTTATATTTATCCAAGGTTCGCTCTTGGCATGTTTTACGCGAACTGTATAATTTTCATTGTTCCATCGCGTCGTACGTCTTTTCACGGACAAACGCATCCCAATGCACCATTGTGGCTAACTACATCGATGTGGTTACGACGAATCGTAAATCAAGGGTAATCACGGGCTTCTTTCTTTACTGCGAAATCGAAGCAGGGTAGTTTACAAAGAAGCTCCTGAAGGCGAGAAACTTGCGGACAAGTTGAAGGCCTTGTCGCGAGGACGCGAACGTTTTTAACTGTGTTAGACGAATGAAACTTTGTTTATTCAAGTGCTTTTACGTATGTTCGTATGCTTAGATTGAGAATATTTCGAAGAGCTACTATAACTTAACGGTCTTTTTTGGTCTTGTTTTGTAGTTATTAACTTTCAAGGTAACATTAACGTTTGGCATTGAAAATTTTTATCCTTTCTTGTATAAAGATAGTAGATAGTTTACGAATTGAAACAAAGTTTTTGTAATCAGAAAGTTATCTATCTAAAAACAATCTGTCGATACTATGAATTTTTCTATAAATTTATAAAATCTTTGATATTTTTATGAATTAAAAAAGTAAATGTTATGTATCAAATCCAAATGATAGTTACACTACATAATTTTATAACTTATTTTCTTATAAAACTAAATAATGATAAATCGGGTATTGAAATAAAGGTTTAGAAAAAATCTATACATATATTTTAGGACTTTTTATTGTTCGAATAAATAAATAAATAATTTAACAAACGTTTAACATGGTGGTCTGTCTTAACATTGGAGAATATTTTTAAAGGCTGCCTGTAACAAAAATAATTTAAGAAATTACTAAGCTAAATATTTAAATATTATGTAATATATAACTAAAAATTTTACTCAAAATGCGAAATTTAATTTCATCTATCAATTGGTTTCATAATTATGGTTGTTAAAATAAATTTACTTTTAAATTTGCATTTCAAGAATCAAATTTTCTCTGCAATTTATTTTCTTTTATTAAATTTCATATTGATTTATACCTTGCAAATTCTGTCACCACTAGCCTGATCAGTGATAGCTGTTGGGTTTTCATCGCAGAACTTCTCATAATTATCACAAGAAACGTTGCCCTAAAAATAGAAATACAAAAAATGATAAATACTTTCTTTTTCATTGTACTATTTGCTATCACCATTTAAGTAAGAATACGTACAGATTTTTGAAGTTCTTGTACCTTCTCTAGCAAAGCGTTTGGGCCATTGAAAGCCTATTAAGAAACAAATAAATTAATTTTTACTTATTTTTTATTATAGTTTATTTGTATATTTATTTTATAAATTGTTTTTATACTATTCATAATGATTGCCTATTTATATATAAAAATAGAAAAGTTAATATAATGTTATAATATAATGTTGTACAATTTTGTTGTATTACTTTTAAAAATAACCACATTAGCAAAAAACCCAGTAGATTTAAATCAAAATTTAAATTCAGTTTTTAACAGTTAAAATTATATATTGCTATTATAAGTAAAATTGAATTTAGAAAGAATTATTAGATTGATATACCTATAAAAATGTTCAATTTCGTTAAGATTTAATCAGAAAAAAAATTCTTATATATTAAAATTAAATGAAATTCTGTATTAAAAAAAAAATATAAAATGTCGCAGTAATAAAACTACTTTGTTTTTGACAATCGTGTCTATCTTCCTTATAATAAATTAAAATTGTTTTAAGCGTAATTTACCAATCGATTTAAATTCTCTTAATAAATGACTACATTGTATGTAAATAAAGTCCAACTTACAGTGGCGACTTGAAGAAGGCAGACGAAAGCGGCAACAAGGGCGAAGAATACGATAGCGTTGCGGGCCATGACGATAGTTTGTTGGATTTTTTGTTGTAAGTCCTGAGAAGACGATGAGAACGATTCGAGTACTCAAATCTGTATGCTTTACCGTCTGGCTTAGCCGCGTTTATAAAGGGTAACATTCACAGTGGATGTTTAAATTTGCCTGACGTAATGAACCATTCATTCGCGTCTTTTCCTTTGTGACTTATTTAATTCAATTAAGTTCACGAAGTTGTAAATGTAATTACAGTTGAATGAATGGATACTCGAGTGAATTCTGTCTGCGGTATTTGTTTAGCTGTTTTAATATTTTCTCTTATTATTTCTTTTCCGCGACTAACTTGGTACTGATAACGACGTAACAATAGTTTTAGTGATCTGAATTTACTGCCACATTCGAAAAATTACGAAAAATTATTAAATAGATTTAAAAGCTAATATTTCGTCATATTAAAAAAAAAAATTTATTCTTACTGTTTTGCTGATTTTATGAATGTTTATCCTTGAACTTATTTTTTAGAACATTCTAGTATAATATTTCTTTATAATTATAATCGTAATGGAAAATTTAATTTATACGTAAAAGTAACTTAGATAGAAAACCGATCAGCTTACTTTAATTTTACGATAAGAATGTTAATTGATATAAAATAATAGTATAGTTATTGAAACATGATATTACTTAATCTTTTAATGATTGCATTAAATTATATAGTTTGCTATAAAAGTAGAATTAATCACTGAAAAAAATTTACTCTGGACATGAAAAAACGAAACGGTAATTCCTCACATTTATATTATTATTTTTCTTATTAAGCTCTAAATCAATTTTTTTAAATACGTGCATATTGATCTACAAACTATAAAGGTAAATCCTGTAAAATTTTTTCAAATTCTAAACTGCAGTTCTTGTGAAATAATTACATGCATTTTTTCAAAGAGATTGTATTTATTGCTTCGAAATTCAAATTCTAAAATTTTTTATTATTCTCTGTAATAAATTATGAAAATCTAAGAGCAGGGAGTTTTAAACCACTATTTGTTACCCTACTAGAAAATTGATCATATTCTGGGCAGAATTTGTAATCAACAAACGTTAAAACGATTTTAAAATTCTGGAAATGCTTTGAACAGAAATTCTAGAAGTATCATTTTAACATTGTTGAACACAAATTCTGCCCAGAATATGGTTAACTTTCTAACAGGGTAATAAACAAATTTTTTATTCATTTGCAGTCAACTGCAATTAAGAAATGAAACTCTATATAGGAATTAAGTATGTCAGTTTAATTAAATATTATTCTCAAAAATAAATATATTTTAAAAATGAATATACTATCATATTTTTAAAAATATATTTTTCAATATTTTATATTGCTTATGAAACTGATATAATATATGTGATTTCAAGAACAATTTACCATTTCAGTAAAAAGAACCTACTAAATAAGTACTTTCTAATAAAAAAGCATTAACTTTCCAGCAGAGCATAACCATCCAATTCACTCGGAATAATCAAAAAACCGGACCTCACCATCGGAATCCTCCTCTCCCTCCATCCATAACCAATTATAAAGTATAACGGGCAAAAAGAGCCCTCAACACGATCGAACTCTCCGCCTTTTTCTCCAGTTCGACGAAAACCCCCCGCGATTTTTCGGAAGCTCGCGCGGCCTTGGCGAGCTCCTACCTTTCTTCCAGCTCGTCGTTTGTTCGTGATCAGTTTCGCCGATGACAAGTCGCGGGCATAAGCGTAGCCAGGCGCAAGACGGCACGAAGAAACGCGAGAGATTTAACGAGATATCGGACAACGCGTGCCGAGAGCGGGGAGATGTAAAAACTGGTCGTCGAGGGGGGAAAAAGCTCGATGCAACAATGATCCGAGCTTGATTATCATAACGCGTCGCTTGCGCCGTCGTTTTGCGTTAATCGAGAGGTTTGCGCGAGAGATCTTGAGGATCTTGTTGGCTCGCGCCGTATGTATGTATTCCGGTATTTTGAGATCGAAATAGATTGGCTGCCAGATTGTTTATGGATGTACTGAGTTTGATGAATTTCAGATTGAGAAATTTTTTGTTTTTTCTTTTTTTTTCTGGTTTAAGGTAGTTAAGAGTGCACGCTCAGTGTCGTAAGCAGCAGAGATTTTGATTGTAAAATTTTAAAATGTAGTTAATCAACGAAAATACTGTTCAATGTTAATGCATAAGTACTATTTTAAAAAGAAAAAATTCTAGTACGACAATTTCTTTTATACTCCACATTATTTGCATAACATACAAAAACATTACGAAACGTACGAAAGATACTAGTCTATAGCTACAAGAACTATTGGAAAGAATTTTCCTCGAAGACTATAAATTATTCTTTATTGATTAACCTTTGTAATGAACAAGAACAATTAATTCGAAAATACATGTCTTAATTATGTCTTAAAGTCTTATGAAAACAGAAAAACATCAACTAAAGAAAATTTACATGTAAATTTGTATTTTCATGTATGTGTGTGTGTAAGTGTGCGTGAATTAGTATTAACAATCGACTCGTTAAATAAACCACAATAATTTTCTCAATTCCCACGAATAAAATTCATTTTTCATCCAACATCATACCCGTCTCACCCGCTTCTCTCTTCTTTTTCCACTATTCTCCCTCATGTTCCACGTTCATCCGACTACTTCGAATCAGCTTCATAAACATCGCGCTCGAACGATCTCCCCGCACACGCGCATATATTTTCGTGCTAGCTTCAATTTGTCGCGTTAACTCGGCCGTAATCAATTTCTCGAACGCTTCGTATAGACACGGCTCGAGTGCTCGCCTCTCTCTCAAAGCTCGCGTCTACATGTAAAAGTAATTCACGATCGTAACGATCCTCGGAAATTCCCGTTATCCGCTGCAAATCGCCGTGAATTTACGCACCATTTGCTCGCTTTACGCACGAGGCCAGGTGCTAAGATGACGGGAAAAATGATATGATGCGAGTGACATCGAGCCGAACGACTGTATTTACATCGTGGAAGTGAGCGCTTGTGCTCGGTCAGTGATATTGTGCTGTGTGAGAGGGCTTCGTTACCGGGAGGATTATGCGAAGGTGGAATAGCTGTGTGGCTTTGGTGTCGCTGTGACTTTTAGTTGATTAATGATTCATTATAAGTTTATCAAAAGTCAATTTAAGTTTTGAGGAATAAAGTAAGTATAGATAGATTAGTTAAATGTTGTTTGTATATTATGCAATGATTTATGATATTTAATATAGTGCTTTTACGGAAAATTTTAAGATGATTGTATTAAAAATTAAGCTTTCGATTTTTCGTAGTCCTCAAAATGAAACTATTACAAAGATGTTGTAATATTAGTATACTAAATAGTTCAATAGAAATATATTAAGTTAAAATATGCAATCCATACAATTATACAATAACAACTACTCCTCTATTGTCAGACACATAAAAAGCCACCACCAATTACCAAGCCAAATAAAAGTCACTTTAACGCGCATACATTAAATCCTTGCATCAGCCGATCAAAGAACCCGGGAACAACCGCAGCCCAAAAACGAAGCACACGTTAATGTCCACACGGCCCGCAAGAAATAAAAAGGGGTGCACGAAGGAAGAAATGAATGACGCGAAGTCGCCAATGATACGCTGACACTACGAGCGCAAAAGAAGCTTGGTTAGAAAGACGTCATGCAGGACGAGCCCGCCGCGTTTTCTTGAAAAAAAAAGTCTCCAGTCGTAAGAAACGCGCCTTTATACCAGCCGTGCGCGCCGTCAAGTGTATCCGGCGCTCGGCGAGTTCTTGCGGGTGTTTGTATAGATACTTTCGTCGGAACTCGAAGCGGAGAGATCAGAAGTTTGCCGTTGTCGTCGTGGAAATCGTAATGCGCAAAGTGATATTTAATGGTTACTGTGGCGCGAGGAGGTAGGTATGGAACAATTAGCCATAGTCTTGATTTTATAAGCATAAGATGATTATCTATGTTTTTGATCACAGTGCTGTCAGTCGCAATTTAAGAAATAACTTCTTAGTTGAGATACGCCCATTGAAAATTGTAAATTATATAGCGATATAATTACATTGTAGTTCCTTCCGACATCTGGAAACATATTATACAAGATTCTAAGTTTTTATGTTTAAATTTTTACTCGTGAACAAACTCATAACCAATAATTGTATTTCATTTCTTTTTATTTTAGATATTTAACAAAATTACTATCGACTACATAGTTTTAAAGTTCGTAGAATCAATTTTACAAAATCACAAGTTACTGCAGCTCAAAGTATTCGCATGATTGATTCTAAATTAAAGACTCAGGAGAAAAATAGCAAAATTTATCACTACATAAACCCAGCTACCGTAAATACAAAATTACCCTGACACACGAAATTAACAACTAGTCCCAACAATTCATTACACCACAAAGAAAACCCCATTCATACTCCACGCACGCAGTCCCACGTGCAATCGATCCCCGCCGCGAAGCGCGCAAATTTTTCACTTAAAATCGACCTCACCCGCTTGACTTACGCCCACGCCTACCTCCTATACACACACATCCATTGTCACGGAATAACTCGTCGCGCATATTGACAGTCGAGCGCCTACTGTCATCATTGTGTCCCTCTCTTTCTCCTCCAGCCTCTATTTCCTTTCTTCTACAATATGTGCTTTGCGCGCGTGCGCGCCTCGCTAATGGAGAAAGTAACGCGCGCGCGCGCGCTCGCCAGCGACTTTGTCCTTTTTTTTATCTCTGCGCGCGCGAATTCTCACGTCGGAGAGTGAAAATCGTTTTCGTGATCTCTCGGGTTACACTTTTGTCTTGCCGGCTACGTGCCGGGGCTGACAGTTTATGCGCGAGAAAGTCGATTGACGGCGGGAATGCGCGCGCAATTTTATGACTATCAGAGATTTTCATGGGGGCAATAGAGTGGCTTGATGAATTTGTGGGTTGATGCGAGTGGCGAGCTTTCGGTCTGCGAGTTGGAGATTGGTGAGGATTGTGGATTTTGCGAGAAAGCGCGAGGTGAATGTTTGCTCTGCTGTTCTGTGATGTTCTATTGTTGGTTGTTTTTCTTTTTTTTTTTATGTTTGTTTAGTATTAGTGTAAGTGAAATGTGAGACTTTGCTGTTTTGCCCAATGTAAAATTGAAATGACTACCTGACCTATTTGAAAATGAAAAACAAAAAAAAAATTCTCGGCAAGAAAAATTAAATACCTTATGTTTTTAATGTATACAGTCGAGTAGTTATTATAAAAATTCAATAGTTTAATATTACGTACCAATTTATAAGGAGAGGTATGGTAGTGTGGATAAGTGCAATAGAATTATGCTGTCACATTATAATTATTTGCATTCATTTGTAATTATTTGTCACTATATCATATGCTCTTTTCGTTTGTATGCTATATTATTTCTTTATTAATTCCCAATGAACCATTTTCATCCAAATATTTCCCACCCACACACACACACACACACACACACACACACACACACACATCACACATACACACATACACACACACGCACATACATATTTACATAATAAAACCACGCGCATACTCACTGATGATTCATCGGTGATCGCTAAAAGACCGAGAGAGCGAGAAAGGCCATCGAACCCTTTTCGCTCTTGGAGAACCTGTCCGCGCTCGCCGCACGCACAGATCGATGCGTGATCATCGGCGCAACTCGAGCGCGCGCGCGCGCGCTCGCCAGATTAAGATAAGTGCACACGAGGACTCGGCCGGAATGAATGAAGATAAAACAGAGGCAGCAGGCGCTTTTCGCGCGCGCAGCTGCGGTGGGCGAATTATCGGACGAGTGGGTGCGAGCCTGGGAGACTATAATCGATGAGCGCGCGAGCGCGAGCTTTTTTTGCGGTAATTGCGCGATTTTTTGCAAGTGTGTTAGTGTCAAGGGAGCCGTTGCGGTTTGCATTGCCGTGGGTGTTCGATCAGAGTATTGAAAGGTGGGTGTGAGGCAAGCTTTCGGGTTGTAGATTTTTTTTTTAATAATTTGGACGTGGACCATATTAATACAACAGTAGATCTGATTCTCGTCTTGTAAATTAACAAATTTCGACCTTAGAATTAAAGACGCTTTATATAATAATCACTGCATTACATTTTAATCATCACAAGAAAACATTAAAATACTACCGAACATTTTTCCTTACAACTCGTAAAATAAACGACACATCCGGCGCAAAGTCCTATAAAAGTCGAAGATATTCCGAAATATACGAGCGCTATAAAAAGTACATTATCAAAATTATCGCTCATCCATAGTATACACCGCGAACAAAGCAGCAGCGCAGAAGCACGCACGAGTAGTAGATTTGGCGAGGAAAAGACAGCGCGCGTAGGAGCGTATAGGCAATAAAAGAATCAGCCGCGCATACATGTAGTGAGTGCCGCAGGCGCGCGCAGTAGCGAGCCCCTTTAAAGGCAGCTCGCATCCAAAACTTTCTGAGAATGAGCGAGCGGTTCGAGCTCATAACGAGACGAGGAGTATGTATGGCCTTTTTTATCGTTATGCTGGGATAAGGAGGTTGGAAACATGCGTTTTTTTTTTTTATTAATAAGCTAGAGTGACTTATTTGGTGTGTGATTCAGAGGTTCAATATTTGTTTATGTTCGAGGTGGACATAAAGATTTTTGTTAAAAAGATCTGGGATAAAGATAAAATAAAATATTTAAATTAATAATTAAATTAATTTTTGTATTTGTGTTACCTAATATATCTCAGAAAAGACCAAATTATGTATTTGTAATTTTTTGTTTATTTGTACAAGTTTCTAAACAGTTTATGGATTAATTTAATTAAACGTATTTATTCAGACAAAATTTAATGGTTCATTCTAACTGATAATAATAATATGCAAAAAGTCCTTTCTGCAATAAAACTAATTCATTGTGTTTAGATATTCGCAAAATCTAAATTTTAAGAATTTTCATATGTTATTCAAAGTCCAAAATTTTTAACTGAAGCACTTACAAATGATCAACTGTAAAAACTACAACAAACTACCTAATAAAAAAAAAAACAATTGTCAACCCAAACAATAAAATAAAATAACCACCAAAAGAAAAACAAAAACAACAGCACCCAGAAACACGTCTCTCAAATCCATCAGCAGCTTCCCGCCCCCGCCCTTTTCATTAAACAAACCCATCAGCACTCGTCGCTTATCCCTCGTTTTCGCACGCTTTCATCTGATGCAACGCGCCACAAACGGCATACACACCGCTCTCGCAT
This sequence comes from Eupelmus urozonus, assembly GCA_900480035.1. Lineage (NCBI taxonomy): Eukaryota > Metazoa > Arthropoda > Insecta > Hymenoptera > Eupelmidae > Eupelmus > Eupelmus urozonus. The sequence continues at coordinate 12,567 of UELX01001545.1, read as the reverse complement.
AGCCGGCGGTCAAGTGGAGCCTCGTTGCCGGTAATTGCGATGAAAAACGAAACAATGACCGCGCGCCGGCACGCGATTCGCTCTCTACTCTGACCGCGAGTGCCCTCTCAGTCGACCTAATTGCTCTCGTTTTTTTTTTCGGTCGGCTTCTCTCTTGCCGACTCGCGTTTGCTTGCGTAATACTCCGGGCATTTGTCGGCAGTGCGAGGATGACGTGTTCGGTGTGTCTCGGGGCTTGATGGGAGAGGATCGATGGTGTTTTGTCGGCTTGAGACGTGGATGACTTTGTTGTGGAGCAAATTGATCAGTTTTCTAAATTATGATATGGAATTGTTTTGTATGAAAAAGCCGAGCAGAATATTTTGTTAAATTGCAAAATTCCTTCTCTTATTTAAAGCGAAACTAGCTTCTGCTATTTCCACGTAAAATACCGATCCGCACTGAATGTAATTCGATTTACATACAGAACCGATATATCAGTTTTCAATTATTAAAATAACCCACACCACCAACCAAATCCCAAAACAACCATCTCCACAAATTCCACAACTCGCTCCAGACCCACTCCACCCAAATACGAAACCGCAGAATCATCGTCGCACAGTAATTAACACGTTCGTCCCATCCGAATCCATAAATTACAGCTGCCCCTCGCGCCCCGACAAAGCGAGCATCCCGAGAGCGCGCGGCAAAAAGCCCGCTCGCGCGCAAAATGGAAATACAAATTGCCGAGGCCGATGGCGCCGCGCGCGCGCCGCTGCACTTAAGGTGCACTGACGTGGGTGGACGCGCGTCCGGTTGCGATGCCAAGTGCTTAATGGACTCGTGATGGCCGAGCGCTCCTTCAGCTTCTTCGTTTTTTTGCGAGAGAGCGAGATCCTTTCTTGTGTATAGGCTCTTCCTGCTTGAGAGCGCGAAAAATTCGCGAGCGAGCCGCGGAAGGTGAGGTTGTTTTGATTTCTGGAGGCGAGAGTTTGAGGGAAGAAGGTTGGGATGGGTGTGTTTTTCGAGTTATCTGGGGGGGGGGGGGGGGTGTTTGGGTTTTTGGATAAGGTGCGAGAGTGAGTAATTGTTTGGGCGGATTTGTTTGCTCTGCCGATTTTGTTTGGTTTTGCTGCTTTCGGTTGGAGATTATCAATATTTATATATGGCCGTTATCGAAATTTTAACTCGCTTGAAGAATTTATTTTGAACGTTTTAGCTACGGTCGGTTTTATGCGATGTTCTCGTGCGAGTGTCATTGTAATAGTTCAAGCTCGCGCAACTATTTGTATAATCTTATCGGTGGAATATGAAAATGAAACTTTATATTTGATAAATTGGCCATTAAAACTAGAAAGCTAGACTAAGGCCGCTGTTAACAATGATAAAATGTAGAAAATAACTAACTTTTTAAACTAGGTCGAACTGTAAACGACAATTTTGTTTTATTACTCGACATTCCAACTAGTGTAGCAGCTCGCGGCGCTACACCGTACGACTGGTCATAAAGACCAACGTTTTTTCTTTCTTCTTTTAATTGAAATTCATTGAACTTGCATGTTTGTAATTACGCGCCCGTGTAAATCTATAAAACATCAAAATGAATTAACAAGATAATTTAGGCCATAAGCAAATATCATTCGCGATTGTAAAACCTGACCAAATAGTTATAAAAGCTATGATGAAGATTTACGTTATGTGCTGACGAACAGTAACGTACGTTCATACAATCAGCATTGCATTTCAATTGATAAAAATAATTGTCCTACCTAAAGAATTTGTTGTCATTCTCTTATTATTCCAATCAGGTGGATAGATGCACGTGGTAAATGATTGGATGGTAATGTATAAATACATAAATCATGAATTATTGACATACAAAATCCAATTATTCGGCTGTTTGATAAGCATGTAAATATTCCTTAATTGAAATTGTCTGAGGCCAATTCAGTTAACTCATTTGGAATGCGATTGACAAATGTATCAATAAATATGAGAGATACTTTTAATTGAATTTTATTCTGGTCTTGATAATAGATCATGTTTAAACAAATATACAAATGATGAAACATAAAGTTAGCAGTTCATTGAGAACTACTTTATATCATAAATTATATTTAAGGCTGCGTATATGTTTAACATATAAATAGTAAATGATGTATTAAAAAAAAATATGTCATTCATACTATTGTTACAAAAATATTATTTATCATATTAATAATATACTCACATTACAGTAAACTCTTTGCGAAAACATCTGCTGCGTTAGATTTATACTGTTCCCCCATGATTCTTTAATTTCTTAAACTACATACCAATTTAGTCTATATATTACATATTAATCCTGTACGAACAATAATAACTGTAAATAAAAATAAACTCTTACACTGTATCACAGCCGGTGTACAATCAACCCTTCCATTTTCTCTCTCCATCCAGCGAATTAACCTCCTTTGTTTTTCGTCGTCCGCAGCATCCGTCGCGACCCATTTATCTCTCTGGGGGCTGCCAATTGGTTAGATAACATCCGCGCGATTACGCCAATAACAATTTCGCCGCGCGCCCAAGAACCGCTGATCGTTGAACTCGAACGCGCTATTATATACTCGCCGCGAGACTCTTTACGCCTCGCACTTGCCGATTTTGCAGGCACGAGAGCGGCCACATAGCATTTTGACGCAGCCGACGAGACGTGATCGAGGCGCAGCTTCCGGTCTTACGGCCAGATCTGCGCACGTCGCCTCGAATTATCGATTCGCGCGGAGCTGGCGAGAGACTGGTTTGTTGAGAGCCTCAGGTGTTTTTTGGAGTCGCGGTGGGGTAATTTTTGATTTTTGTAGGGATTTTTGTTGTGGGGAGAGGTTGTTTATGGGTGGTTTTATGAAGTTTATTGGGAAGTTGAGAACGTGTGTAATTTAGATACTTGCAAAAGTGCGTTTGAAATTTTTAGGAACAAAGAATTATTTTTAAAAGTATCTGTAATCTACGCTACTTACTTTTAAAATCTTGGTCCTTTTGCAATGATTTCTTTTACAGGCATTAGCATATATCTGTTTTTAAGTAGAAATTAAAAAACTACTATAGTATTAGTTACAGATATTAGTGCAATACTTTATGATAGAAAGCCTTAATCGTTATTTATGTTACTAGAAGCTTTCTAAAAAAAATGTAACGTTTTTGAAATTTGATACTTGTTAGTCTTCACTAAACATGTCAATGTGTACTTAAGATTTCAATAAAAATATCTTAATTCTAGCAAATATGATTTTGAAATTACACCTAGTCAGAAAATGTTGTTTCCCTTTGTTGGAATACATACAGTAATAGCATGTTGCTCTTTGTCATAATCTAATTAATAACTTCAAGCGTCAGTCTGAATCTGGCATGAAAAAATTGTAAATTGATATACACGGCAGCGGTAAACTATCACTGGCCACAGAGACATTTTATCCTTTGTGGCATATGAAAGCATATTGCATTTCTAATTGATCAACGTCATGCGCACTGTCGCATAATCACCGAGCAGCTTGTTTACATTATCTGAGAATGACAGACGCTTTGAAGTGAATAAAATAGCGTAGCAAAAGTGAAGCACACATATTTTCTTACTTTTAAAATGTGATCATTTGTTTAATTTTTAGTGACAGTTATTTTTGAATCTACTGTTTTTTCATCAGAGAGTGAGGAAAAAAAATATTGCAAATTTATAAAAAGCTAAGTATTGTATAATATTTAAAAAAAAATTCAAATTTTTTTAGGATTTGAACGATTGCAAAGATTTTAATTACCTGTGCGTTTAAGTATCAAATGACTCATCAAAATTTAATCAGCAATTATTAAAAAATAAATTTAGCTAGTTTAGCCAACTAAATATAAATTCCATAATAAACTAAAATTAAATATAGGTTTAAACTTTTTTTGCTATGAATCATATGAAATAGTAATGCTTATTTTGGTAAATAGAGCATTGGATTCTTGATGTTGTAAAAACCGCTGAGTATGAACGAGCGCCAGCCATCTAAGGAAACTTGTGTCGGAAAGTTGATGAACCTGGTATTTTTACGTGGAAAAGGACACTGTGGAAATATGAATGCAATTTTGAACTTGTGTATTCGTTTATTTATAAAACGCGTTAAGTGTTTATTAATAAGCCATAAAACTCTTTCATACCGTTAATATTAATCATTTAACATATTTAAAAAATTATTAACATTTACTGCATAATTTGCATTAATTTTACTTACTTTCCAAAATATCAAACAAAAAGTAATTAACCTCTCTTACTTTTAACCATATGTTTACCTTACAAGAACAAGATAAGCGACAAACTTCTCCCATCTCGGTCTCCGTAAAGCCGCGCTCGCAATTTGCGACTCGCATCTACACACTACTAGATCATGTAGCTGCGATAAGAGGAACGATTGTGTAGCTTGTTCAAAGTGTTTCAGCGCGAGAGGGACACCGATTTACTATGATAGGATCGCGTGAGATTTGTCTTGCTGACCGCTGCTGTTGCTGATGGGCCTGATGAAATGATTGAGGAAATCTCTTCCGTTCCCTCGGCAAGCGTGCACGAACATATTTATTGCATGCATGACAAGCGTGGGGGGCTCCAACAATTTAGTTATTCCGATGCGTACAGTACAGATGATGCGGCCCAGGGACTATAATGGACTGCCGAGAGAAAGTTTCAATGTGCAGTTGGAAATGGCGGCTGGGTGTAATGAGACTTCATAAGTGCTTACTAAGTAATACACATTTTGTTGATTATGTATTTTGTGGAAAAAAAAATAGTCTTTCTTTTAATGCACTGATTTTAAATTTAATAATACAAGTTTTTGCCAGTATTAAACTGTCAATTACATTAACACCTTTTTAATTATTTTTCATTTATTTTTGATTATATTTTTAATGGCTAACAGTTCAAGATAAAGGATTTATGAAATAATTATTTATGACAAATTACTTAGTAACAGTATTTATTTTACAAATATAAGTACAATTGATAACACTTTTGAATTACTTTGTAGAAAAAGATGTTAGTGTCCATGAAACTGCCCTCGATATGCAAGTGTATGAGCTAGTTCATGATTCGAATCATCACGTGATTTTATATTACTTTTCTGTCTGTATTTTATTCCATTTTTTTGACGAATTAGATAATCTAAAAACAATAAATTACTAGTATTGTATAACAAAGAATTGTTTTCAATATTATTTACAGTGCTATATGTCTCATCATTTTGAAAGTTATTTGATATGTATGGTACTTCTGGTAACTCTGTGTTTGTGAAATAAGATTCCGTAAAGTTATAAGTTTTAGTTGTTCCAGTTATATTTTTTTGCTTTAGAATATCATCGTCATCCAAAGAACGAGCTAAACGGTGATTGGCTTGACAAATTTTAGAAATTCCAACATCATCCAGTGTATCATCTTTATCTTCTTGAAATACTTCAAAATTATTTGATTTATTATAATTAATTGTAGACATACTACCGAATAAAGTGTAGTATTTGTTTAAATCAGATTTACATGCACCAGATCTTTCTCTTATATATTTACCACGGCCTACTAACTGAAGATCAATTGGTTCATTTTTATATGATATTAAATTGTCAAAACTAGCAGAAATATTTATAAGCTGTATTTTCCACGTCGCATATGGACTAAATACAGGACAATTATCGTGTACCTTATCATAATTTAAATAAGTTTGTGAATGTGTTCCGTCCGCTTTTTTAGCTATTTCGTAAGTAATAGTGAAATTTTTATTAAAAATTAAATAGATTTTGTCACCACATTTATAATAATTATTACCCAAATGTGTCATATTCAGTATGAAATTATCTAATTGTTCGCGTAATGCATGCTGTTTTATTTTGTCTGGTAATTCAAAACGAATTCCTATGTCATTAAATTTAACCGCATCTTTATTTAAACCTTGCTCTATATTGGCTGTGACTGTAATTTCTTCTCCTTCTAAAAGTCTTGGAATGATATTTCCACTTTTACCATGTTTCCACACAAATAGAACCGAAGCATGTTTGACTCTACGGTTGAACTCTGCGTTATTTGCTATATAGTTATCATAATTATTTATTGTTGCACTGGTCGCCGTCAACTTGTTTCGCAAATCTGTGATAATCGTCTTTGCATGTTCTCCCAAAGTGTGGGTGTCATTTAAATTTATGAAATCTTGTAAACCATTTTCTGAAAAATAAAAGTCTCCAAACGGAAATACATATTGTCTAATGGCATTCATAGCTATCACATATTTTTCTGATACAAGATTTGACTGAATAGTAAGCTTCAATTTATTAATCGCATCATTTTTCTTTTTATTCTCTATAATACTTTTTCCCCGTACAATGTTTGCAATAAAAGCAGTCAACTCTGTTTTATCGCGATAGTGTTCAATACGATCATATAACTTGATCATAAATGTTATACAGTTCTCTAGCTTTTCCAAATAATGCAGAATGTCAGAACGATTTTTAAATCCCGCCGTAATTTCTTGGATTCGATATTTGACATCTTTTAAAGTGCTTTGTATCTGCCATTTAGTAACATCCAAAGCTACGTGAGATTTATGCTTTAAATTATTTTTTATTAGAGTCATTGTATTTTCCAAGTTTCTCCACATAGGAATTAATTTATTATAAATTCCGTTCTCATATTGAACAATTTGATTGATCTCCTCATTTGCCGTACTGATGGCATTTTGCACTTTATTTAGTTTAACTTCGTCTTGCTTATATTTATTATAAAATTCAAGAGATACTTCAGTTAGGCTTATAACAGTTTGAGCATAAGTTACAAATCTTATTTTTTTTTCAATCATGCGATTACCTTTGCGATTCCGTTTCTCGAGTATTACTTTTTCTTTTTCTAGTAATTCCTTCATATCCTGTCGTAAATTTCTTATGGATCTTAAAGTACTACTGTCAGTTTTATCTTTCAGTTGAGTTAGTTTTTTTTTGGTAATTTTTATTTGCTTTCTTATGTTTGTTATACTATCTGACGGTCCTTCATCCGAAAATTCATCAAGTTTAATGATAATATCAGTTATTTGTTGATTTAAAAGGGTCTGTTGATATTTATATTCATCTGTTATTTTTGTAAACGAAGTCGTTAATTTAGCAGGTAACGGAGGTATGTTGCCTGAACTATCAGGATTATCTAAGACAAGAGTTTCTGCAACCATTGCACCACCTGCTATTAATGCGCCAGCCACTGCTGCTACTGGACCTAAGATACTCAATGCTACGCCTATAATCTTCAGACTATTTAAAGCCACTCTTATAATAAAGTTATCTTTTAATTTATTTTGTTCCTTCATTAATTCTTCTTTTTTCTTTTCGCCTTCATTTTCTAGCTGCATTATTTTTTCAATTATTTCTTCTATTTGATTTTCTATGCTATCAATAATTCCGTTTATTTCCGGTGTAATTAGAAGTTCAATATAATTTTCAGCTTCATTTATTCTTGCATTTATTACTTCTTGAAGTTTACTGTCGTAACTATCAATTGATACCGTTTCATCAAAATTTTGTAATTTATGGATTTCGTTAAGTGTTTCATTTATAAAGACATTCAAATTTACAACTAAGTTATCCTCATAGTTATTTTTAATTCTACAAATTCTACTTAAAGCTGCTGTGTATAAGTAATCAAGAATTTTTTTATCTTCATCCTTAGATTTCTGATCGAGGTATTTATTTAAATTGTTTTTAATATATTCAATAATTCTGCGTAATAATGATTGATAAGTTGGTAAAAAGGAAAACTCTTTACATAAATTATAAAACTGATCTTCAACTCTTTGGAAGTCCTTGACTAGTCCTAATGTGTCATATAAATCATTAATTTGTGACCTTTTTTCTAATTTATTGTAAAATGCTTCGAAGAATGATTGTTTTACTTTAATATTAGAAAAACTTGATCTAAAATAATATTTATATTTATTTACCGAAAAAGAAGGATTAATAATCGGTACTATTTCCGGATTATCTAAGCCTTTATGATTATTCCCATCTCTTCCTTGAGATCCCATGCGGGCATATAAAAAGTCATAAGTTTCAACTTTAGTCCAATTCGTCCACATGTCTTCACAAGCTACACTTATAAGTTTTCCGCGATGTCCTCCTTCTTTTCCAAATCCTCCAATACCTATTTCTTTACTTTCACCAGTTTCATTATAGAATTTTATTTCTAATTCTTGGTCAAACGAAATTAGTATAACTTTTCCTGCGTTACCTCCTTTACCAGCGCTTCCACCATCTCCTCCACTTCCTCCTATAAGCAGGTCGTCTGGCGGTACTCTACTGTCAATCATGAAAAAATGGCGATATCTAGGATTTGCATAGTACACTTCACTATTAGTTACCTCTTCAGAATGTGTATAATTGCAATAAAAGTTATACGTTTTCTTGTACTCTTCACACGTATTTTTATTACAAGTAGAAAGAACGCCAGGCACCGGTACAGTTGGTCCTACGGCATCCTTTCCAGCAACACCGTCACCACCGTTTTGTCCACGTCCACCGTTTCCCCCATTAGCATAGATTTCCAAATTTCCACTATTGATAAAAGTTCCTCCAATCCCCAAAAAGTGACCAGCAGATCCACCTGGTTTTCCAGGTTTTCCATCCTTTCCATTTTGACCTGGACCTAAACCATCACGTGCTTTTTCGGTATCGTGAAAGTCTCCAGATTTTCCATTTAACACTATTTTAGGAGAACCTATAATATCCCATATTGGTGATATAATAAAAAGTTGTATTTTCTCACCTGTTTTATTAAAATTGGCATCTATGAAAATCTTATCGATAGCATGTAATTCTATTAACTTTGGTCGAAAAGGACACAACTCATCAATAATATTACTTAGCTTAATGTATTTCCCTTGTAACGTTAATTCACGAGTTGCATTATTGCATGAGATAACAGCATCGTCTTCTAATGTAAAATCTAATAGTTTATTTAATGACTTTAATTTTGGCCTATCAAACTTGACATATTTAATTTTGTTATATTCCTCATTAGAATCCCGCTGCATCACTTGATCTAAAAACTCACTTAAAGTTACCTTTATTTTTTCTACTTCATTTTCATTCGCTTCAATACTATTTTTTAAGTTTTCTTTTACAATTGCATAACGTCTAATATTTTTCTGTATTTCATATTTCGATAGAGTGTTATATAAATTATTTAAAAAACTATACCATGTTAGAGAATTATCTAAATATGAAATAACGTCTGATAATTCTTCAGTCCATTTCAATGGGTTAATAGTTTCTTTACCAGTTTTATTTTTAATGAATTGTAGATACTGAACGATTTTCCGAAAGCTAATGAAATTTTCATTTAAAAACTTTAAATTTATTATTTTTAAACGTTTATATATTTTATCCATAAGATAATTATGATCTTTATTTTCTTTCAACTGCTTCAAGGAGATTTCTATTGTCTTTATATCATCATAAGCAAATAGTAAAGCAAAATACAAAATATTTATGTCACCTAATTGCTTTTCCTGGTCATAAAGTTGGTCTTTTATTTCTCTTCCGATATTCGCTACAATAGTAGCTACATCCTCAATTTTTTCTTCAACTAAATTGCTTATTTCACTTTCTGACTTTAATGATAAATTATAATCAAAATACTCTTCATTGAACTTCCTAGATAATGTTTTATCATATGTAATATTCCCGTTCATTATGTTAAGAAAGTTCTATGAATGTACAGTCCGATTGTAAACTATGATTTATTCAAGTTTTATAAAATGGATGCCAAATTCAGAAATTACCAAACTGTGCTCCTAATAATTGTTGAAAATGCTGTAAGGTAATATAATATAATGCATTAGTACAAAAATATGGTTTTATCTATAAATTAATACAATCTAGTACTTAATTAAATTGTTTATTTATAACAAACGTGAAATTTTATTGACTTTGTTAAAATATTAATTTAAGTTTTGTATATTTTAATAAAATTTAATTAGCAATCTGTTACAAGTCTTAAATATAAAAATACTTGCAAAAAATTTAATATTTCTTAATTAACTGATTTAAAAAGATTAAAGCCTTCACAGAAAAATACTATAGTAAAATATTATAGAAATAAACTACCGAAGAGTTTATTTCTATAAGGGATAATCATTAAAAAATGTTATTTTGTCTTTTCAAAAAACATTTTATTAAACTTCAATTACGTTATTTATATTTTTATAAAATTTGTATTCAATTAAGTAAATACAATATCTACTTATTGGTAGCTTGAGTCTCTTAATGAAATACGATTATATGATTTCATAAAACTATGAAAAATAACAAATTTTAGCATAAAATTTTAAATGCATTCTCAAAAAGTTTTGTGTTATGCAATTTTACACGATGACATTCATTTATATTTCAGCTTATTATTATTTCAGTTTGTAGATTACATCATTTAAATTTGAAAGTCATGAGATAAACGTAAGTGGTTATTGAACCCACATTAAAACATAAGATGTTTTTCAAAATGAAAAAAAAAAACATAAGTGATTGTTTCACTCGGCCAACGAAAAATAAAACTCGTTAAAATACCAAATAGTTTTCACGATAAAAAAAATTCTTATTCGAGATAGTATAGAGACGGCGAAATGTACATATATACGTAAGTGTGTGCGTGCGTGTGTGTGTGTTTGTAATGTGTATATGTGTGTATTTGCATTTACGTGAAAATGTGCATGCTCGAGTACGAGTAAGTGCGTGTTAGTTTATAGCGTAAGGACAAAATTTAATTATGAAAAAAGTATTACTCTGAATAATTATTCTACATTGACAATGTGAAGGGGTCAACTAAGTTAGGTTGTAAACATTCATGAAATTAGATCAGTTAATATGTGTTACTAGAAACTGAAGATGTCCGTATTACTAACATTTTTTGACATGAATAATTTTTTTTACAAAGTTACATTTTTTTCCATTAGTTTAATGAATGATTACAACATAATTTTTGGGTTCCTGTGAAATATTCTATGTAGATTTATACCTCACACATTTCATAGATTTATACCTCACACATTTCTTTGCCTTAAATTAAATATAGAAATACAAAAAATCGAATTATTATCTATCTCACTCTGGCTGGTTGGCTATCATAAAGCTATATTTTAAAAAGTTTTTTAAACGATAACTAACATTATTTTATTTAATAATTTTAAATACTAAAATTAAAACTGTATAAATAATAATAAGTTATTCAAAATGTAACTAACATCTATTAATTGAAATATTTGTTTATTTTGGGTAATAACTTAGTGAATCTAACCAAGTAGTAGTAGTTAAAATATAGTTTGTTGCTTCTATGAAATTTTTTATTATATTTGTAAGGGTAGTGCTAATCTTTACTAATTAATGACAATTGGTAAATTAAAATTGTAATTTACCAATATGGTAATATGATAAATTAATACAAATTAATATGTTATACTTTTTAAGTATTTTTTTCAGTGCATTAATTGTCTTTTCCAAACTATTTTTAGTTTCTTATCTTTATAACTTTAGTATTTTAATAGTTTACAGATTGCAAATAATTGTTTTATTGAAAAAAGAAGAGAAAAATATTTCAAGGATGTTTTAAATCTGAGAGTCAGAGAGCTTTTAATTTTATAGTCAGTAGCTTCTATAAGTTTCAAAGCCTTAATTTTATAGATTAAATCTCAAGTTTTTTTTAATTAAACAATTTTCTTTACTAATAATATGGAAACAAATTGAACTCACCTACGACAGAAATAGTGATTCTTCGGCTCGTAACTTCTGTATGAGCTCCGACGAGGAAGCAAGTCTTTTTATATGTATCACGATTGGATAATAAATAAATACTTTTAATGTTTGTTTTTTACAATATCTATAAATTTTTATTTGACACCTGTATTGAATATGGTTTTTAAACTGAATAATACATATTAAATTTGTCAAGTTAAATCTAGAAAAAAAAAATTTTAAAATTCGTTGCTAATTTATCTGGGCTATGCTTTTTCAAAAAAATTCTATGCCAAGTTTATTTATGTAATATTGTGATATTTAAATAAATTTTAATATAAGAATCCGAAAAATCTTTCTGATATCCCTGCCTCTTTCGCGTACACAGACCCAATTTAGTTATCTGGCCACTGTATACGGTATATGTATTTGAAATCGACGGTCGAAAATCATATTTCTTTCTTATAACATTTTAAACCGCTTATTGCTTAAAAATAATAAAACACAATCTATATAAATATTTTTAGACCAGGTTTCAAAGAATTATTAATGAATTTTTAGTGCTTTGATATCTCTTTTATTATTTATACGGAAATATAATAATATATAAGTACTATTGGGAATTAACATGAGTATATATAGCATATACGTGACGTCACAAGATGGCGGACGAGTCATGGATTTTCACCCAGTAAACATAGGAGAAATGAGCTTTTTTTGCAATAATGTTAATTTATATGAAGAGTATTGAAGAGTAGGCTGGAGAAAATCATCTTCAAAGGCGCTACATCGAAGCAGAGCGAGTTTTAGGAGCGAATCATTTGAGCAAGTGCG